>CAUYUJ010017862.1:155984-212669 GCA_963575745.1 Prorocentrum cordatum
GAGAATGTCAGTTCACTAAGTGGGAGGAAAAAGGGCTTTAAATGGGGGAGAGGGGCTTCCTCCTCGGGTTGGCCTGTCGGCAGGCCTGCTCGGCCTTGCTCAAGAGCTTCGGCCACTGTCCCGAGTGGATCCTCCTCAGATATTCAGCCCCCGTGTGCGTGGCCTTCTTCGAACAGGGTTCCTGGATGGCGGACTTACGCTTGTTGGAAAAGGATCCACGCACTCCACAGAACCACAAACTTAAACGCACGCTCAACATAAGATGATGGGTCTCGTGCGCCCAGCCCCCCGCAAGATGAAGCTTCTGCTTAAATGGGAGCCTACAGAAATCCCCATTCACGTTCAGAAGCTTAAAGCAGGGGGAAAGTTTCCATTCGGTGGCCCGAGCCTGGATAGCAGAACTAAAACACCTGGAACAATGCAGACCCGAATCATCGAGCACGTGCTGGGACCCCATGGTGGCAACTACAGACGGGGCAGGCGGAGGAGGGGGAGGAGGAGGTGGAGGTCCCGCCTTGCTCTTCACCCCCGTCTCGGCCTCAGCTGCCAAGACGTCCAGCGAGGCTCTCGGGAGCCTATGCCGTACAAGGTGTGCTCGTCGTTCGATGTGTAGCAGTTCTTGTCGTACTGCCACTGGAAGTCGCGCAGCCATGGCTGCATTCTTCGCCAGCTCGTCGATGAGAGTATTCCCAACCACTAGCCACGATTCAGCACGATGGTTCATGACATCCTCGGCAGTGAGGTGTGAGTTCACGAACTTGACCTGTGCTAAGTCAGGTGACCGATGCTCAAGTAGTTGCCCGATGCGGGCCCATTCGTCTCCGTCATCACCTTTGTGGTGTAGATAGGCCTTGGAAACCCAGCCCTTGTATACATTCTCACAATCCGTCACATACACAATGGGCCCTTGACTGGCCCAGAGGGCTAGCCACAGCCCACGAAGTTCACCCCGACCAACCACTTGTCGAGGTCCTGTCAACGGTCCAGTGATGAAGCACTCAACCTGCGGGTCGACGTAGTTGGCAACAGTGGCGATCCCTAGCGCGACTCGCCGTAATCTGCTGTCTGCAGTATCTGGGCCACCACTTGCATCTCCGAAAGTGACTGTGGGGTCGGACTCAGTGCCCACGGGCAGGCATCCTTCAAACACACCATCGTTCAGACCACCACATGTCCAAGAATGCTCCTGTGGGGGCTCAGGGGTCCTGGTCCAAGCGGCTGGTATAAGACCTCTGTGCCAGAAACAAGCGTGCATCTCGTGCTGTGTTCTGGCCTGCCCCTCAAGACATTCGCTATTGACATGCGCAACTGCACCTCTGTTATGAGAACAACTCCAGTACCTGCGATGGGAAGTCTCAGGACCTTCCCCGCAACGGTCGCAGTTCACATGGAAATGAATGTCCTGCTGTGCACTCCGTCGTGGTGCACTCGAAGACCCACTCTGATAGGACTGACTCTCGCCGACACTCAGCCCGATGTCCTCGAACGGGTCGTGGCTGTCGCTCATGTTAGTGGCCACTGGTCGAACTCCCGATGCCGTCAGCTGCTGATGAACATCGCGGCTCGTAGGCTCACCTGGAGCAGCGCCCGAGTGGCCAGCATCAGACGACACTGGACACGCGCGCCCTGGGGGCTTCAGCTGACCCACCTTCCTAGCCTTCGGCCAGGCAGCACCAATCGCGATGTTCAAGAGCAGGCCTGCAAGGCGCGGTCCCCCAGGTCGCACTCCTCGGAGCTGCTGGAGTAGTCGTCGGAGAGAATACGTATCAACACCTTGCCCCAGGCCGTCTCCGTCGTGGTGTAGCTCGGCCTGTTGCCAGAAAGGAACCATCGCAGCGACCTTCACTTCGTCGGTGAATTCATTTGAATCTATCCAGCGCTGGAATGCCAGTGAAGTTCTCTTCTGGGAACTCCCATTTGAAATCTCCAGGCGGCCCCCATGGCGCGGGGGTCCTCGGGATCCATCCGAACCCCAGCATGTAAGAAATGACGGCCGACATCGGCCCTCGTATATGCCGACTGCGAGAAGCCTCTGTGACACTCTCCATCTTGGCCCTAAGCTTGGGCCATGCACGAAGAACGGCGGCTCGAAGTTGGGGCTCGTCCCTCCACTGCTGCAACCATAACTCAAATGTGCCTGCTGCGAACTTCCCCGTTGGGTCGAGGTTGGGAGCTTCAATTGCCAGGAGTGTGGTCAAGCACCGCCCCCGAGTCTTGCCACACCATGCGGCCCCTAGTCTGCGCCGATATGCCGTAAGATGAGATCCCACCACTCCATGCAGTTGATACCCATAACTACCTGCAGCTTGGCCCCCTTGACGCTCCAACTTGGAAGTCAGGTGGGTTCTCCGAATAACTCGAGTGTAGCGGGCCACCTTTTTGTTCCGAAGAACATGCCTAGCGTTCCGCTTCGATCGTTGCTCTCGTGCATGCCGACGGCCTGCACCCAAATCCACCCCTAGGTATGAAGACTGACGGGCTGCAGATATGGAGACACCACGGAGTCTCAGCGCCTTGGCCACCGCCTTCGCGTCGCCATGCTGAGAGCACATGACCACTGACTTAGATGCAATAGACAGCCTCTGAGTCCTCAGTCCTGCTGCCGTAGCCGAAATACATTTGATGAGGTTCGATCGCACTTCCTCTCGCGAGCCCTTAGTGGCCTGCGACAGGTCGTCGATCCACAAACGATGACTGCACCGTACCTGAGCTGTGCTGATGCGCTGCACAACGTAGTAAGTCATGGTCCTCGCCAGCCTTGTCCCCGATCTGAGCCCGTGGACACTGCTCTGGGTGGGCTCGAAAGGCTGCGAGAGCGCATTCAGCTGGCTGAGCGTGCGCGGTGCCGCACACTGAGAGAGTTCGAGAAGTAGTACAGTAGGTGGGAATTCCAATCTAATAGCTCGCGCCAGTTTGAGCCAGTACATGGCGCCATAGAATGAGTTGGTGTCGACCAAACTGTGACCATATGGATTGGCTAGAGCTGAACACACTTCCTCGTCAAGCACGCGCCAAAACGCCTCTTGTAGGGCTGAGTTTCCCCGAACAGCGGCGCCCCAGCTCGGAGCGGTGGCCTCAGTCCAGGATTTCACCCACGGTTCTCTAGCTTTACTCCAGACTCTCCCAATCGTAGAAACCAGCCCGATGACCCGATCCCCAGGCAGCTTGTTGGGGGGAAGTTCCCCAATAACCACCATAGTCTGGATCGGCCAAACTCCAGGCTGTTCGATAGTATTCATACTGTTGGCGAGCTCTTGCAAGCCGACGCCGGGGAGCCTCTCGAGGTCGCGCGGCGTGAGCTTGTCCACGCCCAGCCCCGTCGAGGGCCGCATTCCCCTGAGGGCCTGCCGAAGGTCGCGGACCTGGAGCTCAGGAAGGGCCTCCGAATCTCGAATGGCCTCGCGGATGACCCCCAGGACCCCGTCGAACAATGCCTCGGGAGCATTGACAGGGGGGGGGCACAACGGATGCCACTTGCGAGCCTTGAAATCCACAATATCCTTGGGGTGGTAGGGCCCGACGCGTGATCTTACCAGAATCCGTAGCAAGCCTCTCGAGTAATGGGGCATCGCGTTCACCAATGGCCAGCAGCACCCGAAGCCATTCCGGCCAGGCAGGTTCCAAGCCGTCCCGTACAACACGGTGGACTTGGTCGGGCCTATCTTCAAGAAGCTTTAAACATGCCTTCTCCAACCTATGACGCTGCAACACTCCATTCCTCCTGACCTTGTGGCGAGCTAAGGAGTTAATGACGGCATGAAGCCGAGTCCACCACCCAGCAACTCAATCACGTAGAGGGGCGACCCGAACTTTGTCATTCACCCGCACCTCCTCGACGACGAAATACGGACACTCCGATCGAGATGGGCCAACTCGGGCCTGCTCACCATGATGTTGGTAGATGGGCCCCTCGACAGCCTGCGCCCAAGACGCGTAAAGCCCACTAACAATGTTGGAGCCCTCTGGGTTGGCCTGGCACACGGCGGAGTCGAACAGGTAGGGAGGGAGGGAAGCAGGGGAGAACCTGAAACACCCTACTGAGGCTCTCTGGGCCTCCCACACTTCCACAGGAATGGCAAAGGAAACTGGGTCAACAGACGGGCTCGTGGGGGGCTGGGCCGAATTATCCCGCGGCGCCCCCTGGTCCTGGGGCGCAGAATCGCAAAGCCAGTTAGGCCCCGCGAGGTCAGCCGAGACCCCGAGGCCCCCAGGACCAGAGCCAGAGTCCGAAGTCGGCCCCAGGGACCTAGGGCCAGGGCCGCCAGGCTGCGGTTCAACGTGCGAGCCTCCAGCCCCCGACTGGCCCCCGAGGGCACTGTCGGGACAAAAGTTAAGCTCGTGGGCCCAAGGGTCCTCTTCATCAAAAAGATCTAGATCGTGCAACCGGTCATCAGCCTCAACCAGTGGCCCCGAGGCCTCCGACTGTGGATGGCCAACCTTTTTACTCGGGGCAGCGGCCTCCAGAGCATCTCCGAACAGTTCTGCATAACGGGCATCTCGCTGGATGACACTGGCCTGCACAGCGAGCGCCCTCTCAGCACGTGCCTTGCTCGACTTGGGCCCCACCGTGGGCTCGACTCCTGGCCGCGGAACTTGTGGCAGTCGAACTGCAACACTCATGAGACGAGTGGGTAGCTGTTCACCCTTCTGCCTGAAAGAAATCCTGAGGCCAATGTGCGTCTTCCACGGTACATCCACTAGCGGATCCACTCTGCGAATGATCCCAATCGCGCTGGTGCTGCACAGGAGATAATCGATATGAGACCCCTTCTTGCCAGCGTCGCACGTGTATTCCACTGGAGCCGTCACGATGTGGGCTCCTAGCTTGGACACGAACTGAGAATGGAATAAGGCAGCCGCTGAGATGTTGAAATCGCCGACAACGATCAACGGCAACTGGAGCGCTCGTAGTAATCCTCCAAGTCGTCTATACCGGATAAGGTTCTCCCCCGAGAAACCGATCCCACTCCAGCCATAGAAACTAATGCGGGCGAACGAGAACCCTCGCATGTGGACCACAACTGGCATCATGCCGTCTAGCTGTTGCGAATTATCCTGCTTGAGGCCGGGCATGTTGGCTAGCTCGAGAGAATGAGTTCTGAGGTGGCCCTTGGACAAGATCCACTCACCTCCCTCATTCGCCCTCGCCTCGCGCCCTTCGGCAACCTGACGCTGCCGCGCCGCACGGCGAGCTGCATTGGGGAACAACCGCAGCCCTTGACTGCGAGCTTTGATGTCCCACGACTTGGTGTCAGCTGCGTTGACATGGGTCTCGACGAAGGCGAACATATCCGTCGTCCGTCTCTGCTGTGCAACCCATTGCCAAACTTTATCACTCATGCACGTAATGTTCCCAAAGTTGAGAGTTTGAGAGTAGTAAGTGGCTCCCCATCCTCATCGCCATGACTCGACTGCGAGTCGGATGTAGATGGCCCAGCCGCCGTAGAGGAGGGAGGAGAGGGGGAAGGCCCATGCACTTCGCCAGGTCCCCGAAATAGACGCGGTGGACCAGGCGCCGTACGCGATGTGGAATAATCAGGAAGGCCATGACATCTGCGTGGCGCCTGAGCTGGCCTACCATGAGACTCAGACGCACTCGTTGATTCTCATTCAGAATGTGTTGTGTAGCCCTTGCCCCCAGCCTTGGCCGACTCCCCCTTGCCCATGGCCTCGGCTGCGACGAACTTGGCTCGGGATAGGCGCTCGGCCTCGGCTTGGACAGCCGCAGCGCGGACCTCCTTGGCCTCCGACTCCTCCTGGTTCGTCGCCTCCGAGGTAGCCTGCCCGGGCGCTCCAGGGGTCTGCGTCGTCTGCTGCGGGGGGGTCACGTCCTTCTTCTCCTCCTTCTCGGCGCCACGCGGGGTGTCGGACTTCCTCTTCTTCTTCATCCTCTCGGCGACGGCGTGGCGCAAATCCGTAGCCTTCTTCAGCCACTCCTTGACCTGCTCTTCACGATTGGTGAGGAGGTCCTTAGCCTGCTGAAGTTCAGATTTCAGCTTCTCCATGTCACCTCGCTCGGACTCCTCAAAATCTTCCAAGTTGCCAAAGATAGTGGCATCCCAAGACAAATTGAATAACCCAGACTCGCCCCCATTCTTGGGACAGAAGTCGGCCTCGGCCACGCCCTCAGCTTGAGCAAGACGTTTGGCAGCAGCCTGCTTGCTCAGCGTGGCCTCTGCAATGGCGGTGGCCGCTGCCATCTCTTTGTCCTCGGCGGCGGCGAGCTGTTGCCTGAGCCTCATGACTGACTTCACCGACTGATTGTGCTTGTGTTCTGCATCCTTCCATGCTGAATCGGCACGACGCACTGCTTCCGCTGCAGATTCCTCCCAGACGGGCTCCTGCAGCTCACCCTCGAGCTTGGGCAGCTCCGCCTGCAGGGTGTCGCGCAACTTCGGGTCCGTAGCAGCAGCGATGGCGTTGACCAGGAGCTCCTTCACCGATGGAGCCTTCGTCGTGCCCTGTGCGACAGATCCTTTCAGAATAGACTTCCCTGGTTTGAGCAACTGGTTCTTGCCGATATCGAAGGAAACGCACTTGGGGGACTTGGACCTGGCCCTGTGGAGGCGGACTTGCTGGCCACACGTCTTGCAAACTCGGCCGTTGCCCTCCAGGATGCGATTCCATTCGCACGTTTTGCAGCTGGCGCACCTGCTCCAGATCCTGGAAGAAAAACCCGACATGGGAACAGCTGGAACGGGGTCTCGTCTGTATACTGCGTCCTGCTTAGCCAACGCGGTAGCGAACCCGATCGCGCCCGCGATGCCACTCAAGCACCGCGCTGAGGTGCAGGACTGGAACTCTGGAGGTGCGGTGGGTAGGCGCGAAGGAAAGGGCGCCCCAGTCCCCGCCCCACCTGCAAGAGCCCCAATTGCTTGAGGGAGGGGGGGGGGGGGGGGGGAGGGAGGGAGGGGGGGAAGGGGGGGGGGGGGGGCGCTTTAGATCTGAGGTAAGACAGGTACAGTATCTGTTCTTATCAGAGTATCGCGTGCTGGCTTGGCTTTACACAACACTGATATATATATATATATATATATATATATACATGCATATATATATATATATATATGTAAGTGTACCCGGGCCCAAGCTCTTTAAAATCAGAGCGATCTTCGCTCTGGTAGGGGAGCCGCCCATCGGGCGGCGCGCGCGGCCCCGCCCCGCCAGGCCGCGAGCCGCGATATCATATTTCGTGGACGACGCTACCGACAAGGTGAGCAGCGCTACCGACAAGGTGAGCAGAGCGACCGACAAGGTGAGCGACGCCACCGACGAGGCGAGCATCGCCACCGACAAGGTGAGCGACGCCACCGGCGAGATCGGCATCGAGACCCACAGGGTCTACAACTACCTCAGCGAGGACATCAATATCATCCACTTCAAAGGCTCTACGGTTTGGTGGGACTTCTTATCTTATTGATATCGGGAGCTACCCTTAGTACGAGAGCAGTATACCAGTCAAAGTACACGTACTCCCCGACTCAGAACATATACGGTAAAGCTTACAGACCCCCGATTGAGAACCTACAGATCAGAATGGAGTACTCGAGACCGCAGTCACTACCATTGGAGGGGAGCACGAGACAAGCACCGCCCGGCTGGAAGCCGGGAGTAGCTCGGTATGGCATCAAGAAATAGTTGAAGAAGTTATCGCAGTGGTGGAAAACCAAAAATATCGATGATGACAGCGTGGCAGCACTCTTGGTGCTGCAACGCCTCCAAGGAGGCGCGCACAAACAAGCAATACTATTCAAGGTCGAGAGATATGGTCAATAATTCGCTGGAGAGAACGCCTTTGCAATGGTGCGTACGGAGGCATATCCAGTTCATGGAGCGCTGGCCCAACCATCGGGCCCGTCGCTATTTACCCGGTGGTTGGAAGCGGAATGCGGATTGCATGATCAAGATGCAGTAGGAGTGGCGCTCGACAAATTCTTTTCATTCAAGAGAGGTCCGAGAGACCTCGGACAATATATATACATATATATATATATATGTATCAGACTTTGAACTAGTGTATGATGAGGCAGTGGATCAAGCTGGACTCAGTATCAACGCGGCTGGCAAGAGCTATTTGTGGCTGCAGGGACGCGACTCATCGGCCAAACGCATTGACGACATCAAGCTCGAGATCGACGGCGACCTCCGGAGATATAATCCTTTCAAAGCTATCATGGCACGTCTTGCCAAACAGTCTCTGGCCCAGAACAATCCTGAGCAATGCGAAGGCTATTGGATCGACTCAGACGATGAGAATTATTGGGAATACTACGGATACTACGACGATTACGGCCAGTGGCATGATTATGATGATGAAGACGACTGGCGGGACTACTCACATGATCAAGAGTACGACGACAACGGCTATTCACCACCGGCGTTGAATTCGGACGAAGCGCACAAAGGATCCGGCAAGGGTAAGAAAAACAATCCAGGTAATCGCAGTAAGTGTGTATCACGCCGGCGCAAGACGGAGGATTGCCCGGCTGGTTCCAAGAAGAAGACGAACAACAAAGGCGACAACAACGGCAAAGGTAAGGGCCGATCCGACTCGAACAGCGGCAACAACGGCGAGAACAATGGAACAGGTAAGTACCGCAGTGGCAAGTGTCGCGGCAAAAGCAAAGGGCGAGGAAAAGGTTCTATCGAGGACGAGGCAAAGGTAAGAGTAAGAAGAGCAAGGGTCACAACGGCGAGTACGAGGAATATGATTACGACGATGAATGGCACAGCACTCATGGCAGTTGGTATTCAAAAGGAATTACGGATAATAAGGACACGCCGTGGACAGCCTTGACCTATCAGGAGACGCCCAACGCAGCGTCGTGGTCTTCGTTGCAGACAGTACCCTCATACAGCCTCGATGATTCTGAATCTCCCGACCTAGGACAAGGATTTCAAGAAGGACCCTCGAGATCATTTCCATCCGCACCGACAGCCGCAGCTGAACCAACAACTCCACGACGACCATCGAGGAACAACCAGAAGGAGTTTGGAAAAGATATGGGATCACCGGTCACCTTTGACGACGACGACAACCAGTACGAACCCAAGAGACTTCCCAGAGGTATTGTTCCTGGCGGCTTGGAATTCTTGGTAAGAGAAGTACATAATCTATGTTATGATAAGCGGCACTCGACGACGGATGGCCACCAAGCGGAAGAAATCAACGCGAGTTATCGCACTATTCGAGGTGCGAGAAGGTTTGACTTGTTATACGATCCCGGAGCATCCTCAGGTATTATTGGAACGGATGCGGTTCGGGAGTATAAGAGATAAATACTTCGTGGTGCAGATATCGAGTCAAAACCAACGCGAGGTCAGTTCACCGGCATAGGCGGCGAAAACACTCCAGGCATTGGTAAGGCAGTGGTACCGCTTAAGATCCCAGCCATGCGAGGTGCGACATTCACAGGAGACATGATTAGCGGCATGGAAAGGTGGTGTCCAGGGTCATGCCATTACCGACCTCTCTTCGATATCGAGCGAGCATGTTCGCAGCAGTATTTGGCAACGGTGATGGCATTTTGGTAGTATTTCCAGAGACTCGACGACTCGGCAACAAAGCGCCGCCAGTATGCATGCCATTGTTACCCGCGGGTTCTCGACACTATATCATACCAACGGACCGCCGACATATTCGAGAGGAAGTTGATCAACAATACCTTCGCGATATCAGTAGGGGCCACCTCCAGATCCTCTAGCAGTTCAAGCCAACCCGCTCGGCTGGCCAATCGGCAGAGTTTCAAGTCGTTGAAGCACCTTTGGACACTAGCACTGGAGCGAAGTCTACGAGCTTTGCAGGACATGGTTCGGAACTACCCGAGGAAAACATCATGAAGCAGTTGAGTGACCTGGGACAAAGGATGGGCGACCTTCGAGAGCGCATTAGATCACCGACTCATCCAGGGACACACCACTTCGTAAAGGCCAAGGCCGAATTCTCGATACACAAGTGCGACGACGACGACTGCCCCTCAAAGCATCAATACCCGACGAGACGAACCACCATCACGAAGACCCAGCGTTTTTGGAAGACCTGGAGCGCCTTCAGGGGTAAGTATTACACGGGAGACATTATCCCAGAAGGTCTGGATCAAGCCCAACAGGATCGCTTCGAGAAGAATCACCACGTCATTCCGGAAAGATTCTGCACCAAAACAAAGGTCGTGATGATCACGCCCCAGAACGCAGACAGCTTTCTGAAGCATTTCAGGGAGAACAACGTGACGAGCGCGGACATACAAGAGCATTTCACTGGCAGCAGTACGTTATCCTTCTGTGCGTATCGAAGCGACCTCTCGGCACTATTTCCTACGGATGCTCGATATGGTTGGAACTTGAGTTCGAGGGGACATCCAGAAATTTTCAAACGTTCCCAGGAGGCCATTCGAGATCAGGCTAAGATCCACACTCCAGAATGCACACCTTGACCCCAGGCAAGCCAGACGGCTGATCCCAATATCAAAGCAGCAAACCGAGTAGCAGATGAACCAGCTTTTCAGTGGATTACGAACGAGAGCAAGACGACTCATACCGACGGCACCGACTACATCATTGGGAACCCGGCCAAGAGCGCCATATGGGAGGAATCGCCACTGGAGGAGTGGAAGACTGACGAGCGGATGTACAACGACATATGCGAACAATGTCAACATGGGGCGCAAGACTCAGAAGGAACGCCGATTCAAAAGAGAACAAAGTTCATGGCATCATTCCGAATGAGACGAGCATCAGTTTTATGTCAAAGTGTTCGACCTCATGCGTGGCTTGTCGGAGGATCACAGACGTCCAGGGCCGAGATATTCACTGGGCAGTTTTGCAAAAGTATTCTGAAAGATATCGGCAATAGGATAGAGATAACTCAGAGGACGCCACTGGACCTATTATCTTGGACGCGTGATCGCTGTAAGCATGGAAATATGGCCGGCACTCCGCACGCTCGAGTGAAGGGCTGCAGGTTCGATCCCAATCGTGGGCCTCCTAAGGCGGCCGGGCCACCTCCAGCACCAGTCGCGCCCAATGCCCCAGCGCCAGTCCCGAAAGTACTTGCGCCAGTTCACGCGCCATTTCAAGCGCCAGCTCCAGGGCCACCTCCAGCACGTGCGCAGGCACCTGAAGTACCAGAACCAGAACAACCCATACCAGCACCATCTCCAGGACTTGATCTCATACGACTGGACACAAGTGAAAAGGGCGATGCCACGGACCAACCAGGAATCAACGCAGAATCGTCGAGAAGGCGGCCACCATCAAGCCCAATTTCGACTTACAGCGCTCCAAACATCAACTCGAAGAGGCGGCTTCGGATCAAGCGAGTCTGGCACTACTACTGGGATTTCATTTCAAGCTCTGGCATGCGACCCCAGATGAGATGGCGAGATTGCTAGCAGCACTGGGAGTGGGAGCAAGCATTATCAAGCTTTGCCCACAAGCTGTCAAGGAGCTGTGCGAAGGATGTAGGAAGTACTTCATGCCACTTCACCGAGCGGCATTCAGGGCACATATCACGACGAAGTTCAACGAGCGAGTTCAAGAAGATCTCTTCTTGCTGTGGGATATGGCATGGCTTATTCTGGTGGGCGAACATATTAGGTACAAGGTCATCGGCGTGATGAAGGACAAGACCGCACCATAATACTTGCGCTGCATGGTAGAATGCTGGATCAGATTCTTCGGACCCATGGAAACATTCGTTTCAGATCAAGAAGGTTCCTTGACTTCAGATCTCGTGGGAACCACACTGGACATACTCACTATCAAACGAGAGTTCGCATGTACCGACCCGAACAAGGAGATCAAAACCATTATTGGTTTGGTGGAATGACACATTCGAATGACCAAGTCGATCACCCTGAAGAGCGCAGTTGTAGCCGAAAGGAAGGTGTGAACATCTCCCAGGAGACCCTAGTCTATGAGGCAGCGATGGCACATAACCTCCTCCTCAACTTCGGTGGCAGTGCTCCGGCCAACGCTCTCCTCGTCTACACTCCTCGAGATTTCTATGGCGAGAACTCGGCGACGACCATGGCACATAAAGAAGCATAGGAAATCTCACCAGATACATTCGAGTCAAATGTTTGAATGAGATTGCGATCAAAGCAAAATGCGCCCAGGGCGATCGTGGAATAACGGCTTGCTATTGCCAACAAATCCAGACCACAGAAGCTCGACACGGAGACGATCAAGGTCGGCGACCAGGTGGACTTGCATCGGACCCCGAACAAGAAGGGTCAGGGGGGCTGGCGCGGACCTTGTGACCTACTACACGTCGAAAGTACTGGAGCTACTGTGGTATGGAATGGCTACCCCTACGTCGTCCCACTTAGACACATCAGGCGTCATCAGCGCCTGACGGCATGGGTTTCCTGTCATCAACGCCAACACTCAGTGCTTTCATCATCAATGCACTTGGTCACGGACTACACCGACATGCTGGACATCGCGGAAGGCACGGTACCGTTCAAACCACAAGTGGTTGGAATGACTGTTGGCAACAATGGCGAGTTTCAACCATCATCGAGCATGGGCGGCTCTCCACCGCTGATCTGGAACCTGGCTGTTAAGTGCGCTGAGGACGAGTGGGGCATCAAGATCGATGGCATCGCGTTTGGCAGGTGCGCACGCAGATTGTTCACAGCGACTGGAACAACATTCGGCCGACAAGTTACCTGGGACTGCGCGCGGCGAGAGAAGTGCGTTATGACAGACATCAATCCCAGCAGGCAAGTTTTGGACATACTCTCTCTCGTCAAAACCATGAAAGACACGAACAGCTGCAGCATTCTTTTCTATTCATTCACCTCCATTCAGGAGGGCGACGAGACCGGGCTGTACAGGATCCCGGACTTCTCGGACATATCATCTATTCCTCCAGATGACGACGATGACCTAGACTTACCACTCCAGTGGCCATAATCACCTGAACCAGCATCAGCGAGACACCATGCGCCACCGGCACCACCGACAGCAGTTCCCAAACATGGACCTCAACCAGTTCTTGTCGAACCATTCTCGGACGGAGGGCCACCGCCAGATCCACCTGGCCCCGGACAAGCTATCGCCGCGGCGCCAGTTCCAATGGAGTTCCACATCAGTGACGCAGCATGGCCAGACGGAGAGGTCAGCACCATCGACGTCAATAATATTCCACCGAGACCACCTTTTCCTCCACGAGCACCTCAACGAGCACGCATCAGGAATGACGACAGTTGGCAAAATAATCAGCGAACCAAAGAAGACACACACACCAAGACATCGAGGTGGACGATCACAGTATGATCAGTGACGAGCAGTTCGCGCCAGAGGTTTGAGGATCGGGAGCTCCACCACCATCGCCTCCAGCGACTGATCAAAGGATCCCACAGCAGACCTTTGGATGGAGACCTCCACTGCCGACGACTACAGCAACGCCGCAGACTCGAGCAATGCCGATGCCAGTCCGACGGGAACTCAGCAGATCACTTCCACTACGCCGAAACGAACCTGGCACCTCGAGCTCAGCAGGCTACTATCCACCATCGAAGGAAGCAGATTCGACTAACAAGGTACATACTCCGACGACGACAGTAACACCGGCAAGGACTACGATAACACCCACGGAATCTTCTTCACCCAAAGCCTCATCTCCAGCCTCAGCAACCTCACTCTCCTCTCCCCAACTGGCAACGTCGACGGCAACGCCGACGAATATCACGAATGACCCTCAAGCAGCTAACTCACCTCAGAGGCCTCTTCCCATAATTTCCACTCTTCCGACTAGAGTGGCACCAGCGTCCCCAGCAGCGACTACGCCAGAAGTGGACAAGAGCACGATCATCTACAACGGTTGACTACGGGCCTGCTGAGGAACCAACACTTGACTACGGATCTCCAAAGACCAACATCTCAGCAGAGATCCCACGGCAGACGCTCAAGTGGCAACACCAGAAGGACCACCTCATAGTACGAAAAAACACGACTTATCGACTGAGCTAGACGCGGTGAGGATCAAAACTTCACCCTCGCAGCCACCTGATATCAAGAAGATGAGAGCAAGCTCAGAGCCACCAGACGCTAGGAACTTGGACATCAAGAGACTTCTGCTTGCATTGGAACCACTACCCTCAACGCTGACCGACACCAAGCGACCCAAGACGATGGAAGGTTTCATGGCATTTGGTGATCAACAACTTGGCGTTCATCATTTTCAGGATCGTCACCTATACAGCACGTACATGGATTCTGAAGAACTCAAGGAGTCCCAGGCGATCATGACCAGCATGGCTCAGGAAGTCTCTAACAACTTGCAGAGGATGAGTGACAGTCAATTGGCGTGGACGGTAGATCAAGCTCGCTGGACCATTCCAGGGCCTTTCATGGATATCCAGAACTTCTATTTCGACCTGATTACTGGAGACGCAATCTTTTCTCAAAACGACGATATACTAACAGAAGAAGACCTCATCAAACTCTGGCATCGAGTGGAAGCAGCAGACCGTCAGGAAGCGCGATCTTTCATAGACAACGAATGCTCCAGGCCAGTTCACCATAATAACATGGACAGCTCGAACGTTATCGACGCAGCATGGGTGAGACGTTGGAAGAAGGTCTTCGACAAAGAAAACAAGATCACCTGCATCATCAAGTCACGCCTGTGTGGCCGAGGCTTCCTAGACGCACAAGAGCAGAACGCCATGGGGCACTCATCGGCCGCTTCTCGTTTATCCCATCGAATCGTGGCATCCTTATTTTCAACGGAGAAGAACATAACCATGGAGACATGGAACATTCGACCGCCTTCTTGCAGGGATTGAATTGCGAGCAGCTCAGGAAGCACGCCGAGAGGATGGGCATCGAGGTTCGAGAGCAGCGGAAAGTACATCTACAACCACCAGCGAATGTTGAGAGACATTTTCGACAATACGAGAAGAGCAACATCAGAATTCCCGAGGTTGGAAAGAGCGTGTTCTACCGCTGCTGGCGGAAAACCGGGGGGGGGTCACTACCGGTTCGAACCCCTCCCCCCCCCCCTCCGGAAAACCGGGGGGGGTCACTACCGGTTCGAACCCCTCCCCCCCCCCAGCTCATCATGAAAAGGGGGGGGGGGTCACTACCGGTTCGAACCCCCCCCCCCCCCCCCCCCCTCGAAAACCGAGTGGGGGTGCGGATAGTGGTGGGGGCGGTGTTGGTGGGGACAGTGGTGAGGGGACAGCGGGACAGTGGTGGGGACAGTGGGGGGACAGTGGGACAGCGGTGGGGACGGTAGTGGCGGGGACAGTGGTGGGGACAATGGTGGGAACAGGGGGGACAGTGGACAGTGGTGGGAACGGTGGTGGTGGGGGCAGCGGTGTGGGGACAGTGGGAATGAGGTGGAAACACTGGGACAGTGGAGGGCACAATGGTGGTGGGGACACTGGCAAAGGCGTCGGCGAGGACGGCGGTGGGACAATGGGACAGAGGCACAGTGGGGACAGTGGTGGGGGCAGTGGGGACAGTGGTGAGAACAGTGGGACAGCTCAGTGGGACAGCGGAGGAGTCAGTGGGACAGTGGGGACAGTGGGGATAGGCAGTGGTTGGGTCCGTGGAGACAGTGGGGAGAGTGGAACCGTGGTGGGAACAGTTGTGGGAACAGTGGGGACAGTGCGACAGTGGTGGGGGCACTGGTGGGGACAATAGGGACGGTGGTGGAACCAGTGGGGACAGTGGTGGTGAGGACAGTGGTGCTGGGAACAACAGTGGGGGATGTCATGCGAGCGGTGGTAGGGACCGGGAGTCGTTTGCTGGCGGTGCGTGGGGTGGGGGGGGGGTTTTTCGACCGTAGTGACCTCCTTTCCGGTTTGTCGATGGGGGGGGGGGAGGTGGGGGGGTCCTACGGTGGTGACCCCCCCCGGTTTTCCGGAGCAGGGGAGGGGGGGGGGGTTGGGGGTATACGAACCGGCAGTGACCCCCCTCGGTTTTCAGGGGGTGGGGGGGGGGGGGAGGGGGTTTTGGGGGGGGGGGGGGGGTGGGCCGGGGATGAGTGTGGGGGGAGGGGGGGGGGGAAGGGCGGTTTTCAGCAGGGGGGGGGGGGGGGGATTTCGGGGAGTGGGGGGGGGGGGGGGCCCCGGGTTTTTTTTCGGAGGAAAAGGTTGGCAATTTTCCACAGTAAAGCGGCGGTGGATCACGCTCTCTCCGAGGTTGAGATCATGTTCTTCACGCTGCAGTTACTCGAGCCGATCTACGGCACCGTGGACGCACCACTGTTGTGGCAGTTGGCTCTAGCACTACATGTACTCGACGACTTGAAAGGTGTTCAGAGCGTGTTTGACGGCAATGTGTTCATGTGGGTCAGGAACGGCGAGATAATGATGGTATGGGCAGCCCACGTATACGACATTATTGTTCTAGCAAGATCAGACTGGTTACCTTGGAGTTTAAGTTCTATGAGGAATTGCTTTGGCAAAATCAAAAGACATCAGCTATCCTTCACGCACATGGGCATGGGCTATGAAGTACTTGGAGATGGACACCTATTTTTTCACCAACATGTCTTTACGGAAGGCCTGCAGAAAATCGATATCCCATTGAAGTTCAAGGACAAACATGACCACGAGTGCGACGCGACGTTGACTCGCGACCTGCGATCTGTGCGATGCTCATTGTTATGGCTGTGCCAAATTCGGGAAGATATCTATTGTGATACGGTGCAGCTACAGCAGGTTCTTCGGAAGAGCAACACCGGTCATTTGAAGCAGGCCAATCTCATTGTCGATCGAGCAAAACGAAACATGAAGATGGCTGGACTACACTTCGAACCAAGATCTTATCCAGTCCGCTTGGTTTCAGTTGGAGATGCAGGACATGGCAATACGAAGACAGCATATCCTCAAGAAGGTGCTGCTGTATTCCTCATGGAAGATCATCTGGACCAAGTACGTATCGACAAGAAAGACTTAGTGCACCCCGACGACAGTCGCTTCGTCGGAGGAATGACTCACTCACTGGCGTTTTCATTGGGACAATCAAAAACGGATCGCCCAGTCAACTTGCAATGCAGAGACGAATGGAGGCCACAAGGTCAATCAGACGGCACAGTTCATCGCCCCAAGATTGACTGAGATCATCACATGCACGGAGACGCAGCACAAAGCTACAGACATGATGGAAATATTTGATCGACCATTATATCAGATACGCATTGATCACTGTACGGGCTGTATGGATTTTTGGCAATCATGTTGTGGAGTGGAAAGGTACCATCGGACAAACCAATCAGATTCGCAGTGTTGAGTATGAGAGAGGGACGCCTCAGCGGAAGGATACGTAACTTCATACATTTACCCACCGAGGTAGTCATAGTGGATGGACTGACGAAGACGGGCACATCCAAGCTTTTGATGGAGCACATGACGACTGGAGCATGGCACGTACTTCCACCGAAGGGCAAGTACATCACGTTGAGGAAGATCAACAAGACACAGGATATATATTCAGAACAGGATTTGTTGGACCTCAATGAGTAAGGACATTCAGGAAGTCTCAGGAGAAGAGACAATACAATTTTTTGTTGGGTTCAAGTGATGCCATGGATTCTATGAGTTGTGCTAGAATGCTGTCGCGGATATCGATCTTGATCTTAAGATTGACCCTTGCTAGAATTGTGCAAGACTGCTGTCAATGATCTTGATCTTGATATGGAAGTGATGGCTGGAAATTGGCACTATCATTTTTGGTGGCGCTGACGCGCTTGTCTCTTGAATTTGGGGTTTGAGAGTTTCCGGGGCACTCGAGCCAGAGTGAATATTTAGATCTGAGGTAGGACAGGTGCAGTATCTGTTCTTATCAGAGTATCGTGTGCTGGCTTGGCTTTACACAGCTGATTTTTACATCTGTAATTGTACCCGGGCTCACCGCCACGGGCCTCCCGCCTTGCTCTTGTGCCCACGACGCGAGCAGGTCTGGCCCCCCCCCCGTGCGTCGGCTGCGCGGCTGTGCGAGAAAGCGTGGCCTCGGCGCGATCATTCCTCCTCCTCCTCCCTCCCGCGAGGAGGAGGGGGAGGAGGGATGTAGATGGCCCAGCCGGAGGGAGGAGGGAGGAGGAGGGGGGGGCCCATGCACTTCGGAGGTCCCCGGAGGGAGGAGGGGACCAGGCGCCGTACGCGAGGTGGAAGGAGGAGGAAGGCCAGGAGGAGGAGGAGAGAGGAGGAGAGTGAGAGAACGACGTGACCCGGCTGCAGACGACGCCTGTACAGGGGTCTGCGTCGTCTGCTGCGGGGGGGTCACGTCCTTCTTCTCCTCCTTCTCGGCGCCACTCGGGGTGTCGGACTTCCTCTTCTTCTTCATCCTCTCGGCGACGGCGTGGCGCAAATCCGTAGCCTTCTTCAGCCACTCCTTGACCTGCTCTTCACGATTGGTGAGGAGGTCCTTAGCCTGCTGAAGTTCAGATTTCAGCTTCTCCATGTCACCTCGCTCGGACTCCTCAAAATCTTCCAAGTTGCCAAAGATAGTGGCATCCCAAGACAAATTGAATAACCCAGACTCGCTCCCATTCTTGGGACAGAAGTCGGCCTCGGCCACGCCCTCAGCTTGAGCAAGACGTTTGGCAGCAGCCTGCTTGCTCAGCGTGGCCTCTGCAATGGCGGTGGCCGCTGTCATCTCTTTGTCCTCGGCGGCGGCGAGCTGTTGCCTGAGCCTCATGACTGACTTCGCCGACTGATTGTGCTTGTGTTCTGCATCCTTCCATGCTGAATCGGCACGACGCACTGCTTCCGCTGCAGATTCCTCCCAGACGGGCTCCTGCAGCTCACCCTCGAGCTTGGGCAGCTCCGCCTGCAGGGTGTCGCGCAACTTCGGGTCCGTAGCAGCAGCGATGGCGTTGACCAGGAGCTCCTTCACCGATGGAGCCTTCGTCGTGCCCTGTGCGACAGATCCTTTCAGAATAGACTTCCCTGGTTTGAGCAACTGGTTCATGCCGATATCGAAGGAAACACACTTGGGGGACTTGGACCTGGCCCTGTGGAGGCGGACTTGCTGGCCACACGTCTTGCAAACTCGGCCGTTGCCCTCCAGGATGCGATTCCATTCGCACGTTTTGCAGCTGGCGCACCTGCTCCAGATCCTGGAAGAAAAACCCGACATGGGAACAGCTGGAACGGGGTCTCGTCTGTATACTGCGTCCTGCTTAGCCAACGCGGTAGCGAACCCGATCGCGCCCGCGATGCCACTCAAGCACCGCGCTGAGGTGCAGGACTGGAACTCTGGAGGTGCGGTGGGTAGGCGCGAAGGAAAGGGCGCCCCAGTCCCCGCCCCACCTGCAAGAGCCCCAATTGCTTGAGGGAGGGGGGGGGGGGGGGGGGAGGGAGGGGGGGGGGAGGGGGGGGGGGGCGCTTTAGATCTGAGGTAAGACAGGTACAGTATCTGTTCTTATCAGAGTATCGCGTGCTGGCTTGGCTTTACACAACACTGATATATATATATATATATATATATACATATACATATATATATATATATATATATATATGTAAGTGTACCCGGGCCCAAGCTCTTTAAAATCAGAGCGATCTTCGCTCTGGTAGGGGAGCCGCCCATCGGGCGGCGCGCGCGGCCCCGCCCCGCCAGGCCGCGAGCCGCGATATCATATTTCGTGGACGACGCTACCGACAAGGTGAGCAGCGCTACCGACAAGGTGAGCAGAGCGACCGACAAGGTGAGCGACGCCACCGACGAGGCGAGCATCGCCACCGACAAGGTGAGCGACGCCACCGGCGAGATCGGCATCGAGACCCACAGGGTCTACAACTACCTCAGCGAGGACATCAATATCATCCACTTCAAAGGCTCTACGGTTTGGTGGGACTTCTTATCTTATTGATATCGGGAGCTACCCTTAGTACGAGAGCAGTATACCAGTCAAAGTACACGTACTCCCCGACTCAGAACATATACGGTAAAGCTTACAGACCCCCGATTGAGAACCTACAGATCAGAATGGAGTACTCGAGACCGCAGTCACTACCATTGGAGGGGAGCACGAGACAAGCACCGCCCGGCTGGAAGCCGGGAGTAGCTCGATATGGCATCAAGAAATAGTTGAAGAAGTTATCACAGTGGTAGAAAACCAAAAATATCGATGATGACAGCGTGGCAGCACTCTTGGTACTGCAACGCCTCCAAGGAGGCGCGCACAAACAAGCAATAATATTCAAGGTCGAGAGATATGGTCAATAATTCGCTGGAGAGAACGCCTTTGCAATGGTGCGTACGGAGGCATATCCAGTTCATGGAGCGCTGGCCCAACCCTCGGGCCCGTCGCTATTTACCCGGTGGTTGGAAGCGGAATGCGGATTGCATGATCAAGATGCAGTAGGAGTGGCGCTCGACAAATTCTTTTCATTCAAGAGAGGTCCGAGAGACCTCGGACAATATATATACATATATATATGTATCAGACTTTGAACTAGTGTGTGATGAGGCAGTGGATCAAGCTGGACTCAATATCAACGCGGCTGGCAAGAGCTATTTGTGGCTGCAGGGACGCGACTCATCGGCAAAACGCATTGACGACATCAAGCTCGAGATCGACGGCGACCTCCGGAGATATAATCCTTTCAAAGCTATCATGGCACGTCTTGCCAAACAGTCTCTGGCCCAGAACAATCCTGAGCAATGCGAAGGCTATTGGATCGACTCAGACGATGAGAATTATTGGGAATACTACGGATACTACGACGATTACGGCCAGTGGCATGATTATGATGATGAAGACGACTGGTGGGACTACTCACATGATCAAGAGTACGACGACAACGGCTATTCACCACCGGCGTTGAATTCGGACGAAGCGCACAAAGGATCCGGCAAGGGTAAGAAAAACAATCCAGGTAATCGCAGTAAGTGTGTATCACGCCGGCACAAGACGGAGGATTGCCCGGCTGGTTCCAAGAAGAAGACGAACAACAAAGGCGACAACAACGGCAAAGGTAAGGGCCGATCCGACTCGAACAGCGGCAACAACGGCGAGAACAATGGAACAGGTAAGTACCGCAGTGGCAAGTGTCGCGGCAAAAGCAAAGGGCGAGGAAAAGGTTCTATCGAGGACGAGGCAAAGGTAAGAGTAAGAAGAGCAAGGGTCACAACGGCGAGTACGAGGAATATGATTACGACGATGAATGGCACAGCACTCATGGCAGTTGGTATTCAAAAGGAATTACGGATAATAAGGACACGCCGTGGACAGCCTTGACCTATCAGGAGACGCCCAACGCAGCGTCGTGGTCTTCGTTGCAGACAGTACCCTCATACAGCCTCGATGATCCTGAATCTCCCGACCTAGGACAAGGATTTCCAGAAGGACCCTCGAGATCATTTCCATCCGCACCGACAGCCGCAGCTGAACCAACAACTCCACGACGACCATCGAGGAACAACCAGAAGGAGTTTGGAAAAGATATGGGATCACCGGTCACCTTTGACGACGACGACGACCAGTACGAACCCAAGAGACTTCCCAGAGGTATTGTTCCTGGCGGCTTGGATTTCTTGGTAAGAGAAGTACATAATCTATGTTATGATAAGCGGCACTCGACGACGGATGGCCACCAAGCGGAAGAAATCAACGCGAGTTATCGCACTATTCGAGGTGCGAGAAGGTTTGACTTGTTATACGATCCCGGAGCATCCTCAGGTATTATTGGAACGGATGCGGTTCGGGAGTATAAGAGATAAATACTTCGTGGTGCAGATATCGAGTCAAAACCAACGCGAGGTCAGTTCACCGGCATAGGCGGCGAAAACACTCCAGGCATTGGTAAGGCAGTGGTACCGCTTAAGATCCCAGCCATGCGAGGTGCGACATTCACAGGAGACATGATTAGCGGCATGGAAAGGTGGTGTCCAGGGTCATGCCATTACCGACCTCTCTTCGATATCGAGCGAGCATGTTCGCAGCAGTATTTGGCAACGGTGATGGCATTTTGGTAGTATTTCCAGAGACTCGACGACTCGGCAACAAAGCGCCGCCAGTATGCATGCCATTGTTACCCGCGGGTTCTCGACACTATATCATACCAACGGACCGCCGACATATTCGAGAGGAAGTTGATCAACAATACCTTCGCGATATCAGTAGGGGCCACCTCCAGATCCTCTAGCAGTTCAAGCCAACCCGCTCGGCTGGCCAATCGGCAGAGTTTCAAGTCGTTGAAGCACCTTTGGACACTAGCACTGGAGCGAAGTCTACGAGCTTTGCAGGACATGGTTCGGAACTACCCGAGGAAAACATCATGAAGCAGTTGAGTGACCTGGGACAAAGGATGGGCGACCTTCGAGAGCGCATTAGATCACCGACTCATCCAGGGACACACCACTTCGTAAAGGCCAAGGCCGAATTCTCGATACGCAAGTGCGACGACGACGACTGCCCCTCAAAGCATCAATACCCGACGAGACGAACCACCATCACGAAGACCCAGCGTTTTTGGAAGACCTGGAGCGCCTTCAGGGGTAAGTATTACACGGGAGACATTATCCCAGAAGGTCTGGATCAAGCCCAACAGGATCGCTTCGAGAAGAATCACCACGTCATTCCGGAAAGATTCTGCACCAAAACAAAGGTCGTGATGATCACGCCCCAGAACGCAGACAGCTTTCTGAAGCATTTCAGGGAGAACAACGTGACGAGCGCGGACATACAAGAGCATTTCACTGGCAGCAGTACGTTATCCTTCTGTGCGTATCGAAGCGACCTCTCGGCACTATTTCCTACGGATGCTCGATATGGTTGGAACTTGAGTTCGAGGGGGCATCCAGAAATTTTCAAACGTTCCCAGGAGGCCATTCGAGATCAGGCTAAGATCCACACTCCAGAATGCACACCTTGACCCCAGGCAAGCCAGACGGCTGATCCCAATATCAAAGCAGCAAACCGAGTAGCAGATGAACCAGCTTTTCAGTGGATTACGAACGAGAGCAAGACGACTCATACCGACGGCACCGACTACATCATTGGGAACCCGGCCAAGAGCGCCATATGGGAGGAATCGCCACTGGAGGAGTGGAAGACTGACGAGCGGATGTACAACGACATATGCGAACAATGTCAACATGGGGCGCAAGACTCAGAAGGAACGCCGATTCAAAAGAGAACAAAGTTCATGGCATCATTCCGAATGAGACGAGCATCAGTTTTATGTCAAAGTGTTCGACCTCATGCGTGGCTTGTCGGAGGATCACAGACGTCCAGGGCCGAGATATTCACTGGGCAGTTTTGCAAAAGTATTCTGAAAGATATCGGCAATAGGATAGAGATAACTCAGAGGACGCCACTGGACCTATTATCTTGGACGCGTGATCGCTGTAAGCATGGAAATATGGCCGGCACTCCGCACGCTCGAGTGAAGGGCTGCAGGTTCGATCCCAATCGTGGGCCTCCTAAGGCGGCCGGGCCACCTCCAGCACCAGTCGCGCCCAATGCCCCAGCGCCAGTCCCGAAAGTACTTGCGCCAGTTCACGCGCCATTTCAAGCGCCAGCTCCAGGGCCACCTCCAGCACGTGCGCAGGCACCTGAAGTACCAGAACCAGAACAACCCATACCAGCACCATCTCCAGGACTTGATCTCATACGACTGGACACAAGTGAAAAGGGCGATGCCACGGACCAACCAGGAATCAACGCAGAATCGTCGAGAAGGCGGCCACCATCAAGCCCAATTTCGACTTACAGCGCTCCAAACATCAACTCGAAGAGGCGGCTTCGGATCAAGCGAGTCTGGCACTACTACTGGGATTTCATTTCAAGCTCTGGCATGCGACCCCAGATGAGATGGCGAGATTGCTAGCAGCACTGGGAGTGGGAGCAAGCATTATCAAGCTTTGCCCACAAGCTGTCAAGGAGCTGTGCGAAGGATGTAGGAAGTACTTCATGCCACTTCACCGAGCGGCATTCAGGGCACATATCACGACGAAGTTCAACGAGCGAGTTCAAGAAGATCTCTTCTTGCTGTGGGATATGGCATGGCTTATTCTGGTGGGCGAACATATTAGGTACAAGGTCATCGGCGTGATGAAGGACAAGACCGCACCATAATACTTGCGCTGCATGGTAGAATGCTGGATCAGATTCTTCGGACCCATGGAAACATTCGTTTCAGATCAAGAAGGTTCCTTGACTTCAGATCTCGTGGGAACCACACTGGACATACTCACTATCAAACGAGAGTTCGCATGTACCGACCCGAACAAGGAGATCAAAACCATTATTGGTTTGGTGGAATGACACATTCGAATGACCAAGTCGATCACCCTGAAGAGCGCAGTTGTAGCCGAAAGGAAGGTGTGAACATCTCCCAGGAGACCCTAGTCTATGAGGCAGCGATGGCACATAACCTCCTCCTCAACTTCGGTGGCAGTGCTCCGGCCAACGCTCTCCTCGTCTACACTCCTCGAGATTTCTATGGCGAGAACTCGGCGACGACCATGGCACATAAAGAAGCATAGGAAATCTCACCAGATACATTCGAGTCAAATGTTTGAATGAGATTGCGATCAAAGCAAAATGCGCCCAGGGCGATCGTGGAATAACGGCTTGCTATTGCCAACAAATCCAGACCACAGAAGCTCGACACGGAGACGATCAAGGTCGGCGACCAGGTGGACTTGCATCGGACCCCGAACAAGAAGGATCAGGGGGGCTGGCGCGGACCTTGTGACCTACTACACGTCGAAAGTACTGGAGCTACTGTGGTATGGAATGGCTACCCCTACGTCGTCCCACTTAGACACATCAGGCGTCATCAGCGCCTGACGGCATGGGTTTCCTGTCATCAACGCCAACACTCAGTGCTTTCATCATCAATGCACTTGGTCACGGACTACACCGACATGCTGGACATCGCGGAAGGCACGGTACCGTTCAAACCACAAGTGGTTGGAATGACTGTTGGCAACAATGGCGAGTTTCAACCATCATCGAGCATGGGCGGCTCTCCACCGCTGATCTGGAACCTGGCTGTTAAGTGCGCTGAGGACGAGTGGGGCATCAAGATCGATGGCATCGCGTTTGGCAGGTGCGCACGCAGATTGTTCACAGCGACTGGAACAACATTCGGCCGACAAGTTACCTGGGACTGCGCGCGGCGAGAGAAGTGCGTTATGACAGACATCAATCCCAGCAGGCAAGTTTTGGACATACTCTCTCTCGTCAAAACCATGAAAGACACGAACAGCTGCAGCATTCTTTTCTATTCATTCACCTCCATTCAGGAGGGCGACGAGACCGGGCTGTACAGGATCCCGGACTTCTCGGACATATCATCTATTCCTCCAGATGACGACGATGACCTAGACTTACCACTCCAGTGGCCATAATCACCTGAACCAGCATCAGCGAGACACCATGCGCCACCGGCACCACCGACAGCAGTTCCCAAACATGGACCTCAACCAGTTCTTGTCGAACCATTCTCGGACGGAGGGCCACCGCCAGATCCACCTGGCCCCGGACAAGCTATCGCCGCGGCGCCAGTTCCAATGGAGTTCCACATCAGTGACGCAGCATGGCCAGACGGAGAGGTCAGCACCATCGACGTCAATAATATTCCACCGAGACCACCTTTTCCTCCACGAGCACCTCAACGAGCACGCATCAGGAATGACGACAGTTGGCAAAATAATCAGCGAACCAAAGAAGACACACACACCAAGACATCGAGGTGGACGATCACAGTATGATCAGTGACGAGCAGTTCGCGCCAGAGGTTTGAGGATCGGGAGCTCCACCACCATCGCCTCCAGCGACTGATCAAAGGATCCCACAGCAGACCTTTGGATGGAGACCTCCACTGCCGACGACTACAGCAACGCCGCAGACTCGAGCAATGCCGATGCCAGTCCGACGGGAACTCAGCAGATCACTTCCACTACGCCGAAACGAACCTGGCACCTCGAGCTCAGCAGGCTACTATCCACCATCGAAGGAAGCAGATTCGACTAACAAGGTACATACTCCGACGACGACAGTAACACCGGCAAGGACTACGATAACACCCACGGAATCTTCTTCACCCAAAGCCTCATCTCCAGCCTCAGCAACCTCACTCTCCTCTCCCCAACTGGCAACGTCGACGGCAACGCCGACGAATATCACGAATGACCCTCAAGCAGCTAACTCACCTCAGAGGCCTCTTCCCATAATTTCCACTCTTCCGACTAGAGTGGCACCGGCGTCCCCAGCAGCGACTACGCCAGAAGTGGACAAGAGCACGATCATCTACAACGGTTGACTACGGGCCTGCTGAGGAACCAACACTTGACTACGGATCTCCAAAGACCAACATCTCAGCAGAGATCCCACGGCAGACGCTCAAGTGGCAACACCAGAAGGACCACCTCATAGTACGAAAAAACACGACTTATCGACTGAGCTAGACGCGGTGAGGATCAAAACTTCACCCTCGCAGCCACCTGATATCAAGAAGATGAGAGCAAGCTCAGAGCCACCAGACGCTAGGAACTTGGACATCAAGAGACTTCTGCTTGCATTGGAACCACTACCCTCAACGCTGACCGACACCAAGCGACCCAAGACGATGGAAGGTTTCATGGCATTTGGTGATCAACAACTTGGCGTTCATCATTTTCAGGATCGTCACCTATACAGCACGTACATGGATTCTGAAGAACTCAAGGAGTCCCAGGCGATCATGACCAGCATGGCTCAGGAAGTCTCTAACAACTTGCAGAGGATGAGTGACAGTCAATTGGCGTGGACGGTAGATCAAGCTCGCTGGACCATTCCAGGGCCTTTCATGGATATCCAGAACTTCTATTTCGACCTGATTACTGGAGACGCAATCTTTTCTCAAAACGACGATATACTAACAGAAGAAGACCTCATCAAACTCTGGCATCGAGTGGAAGCAGCAGACCGTCAGGAAGCGCGATCTTTCATAGACAACGAATGCTCCAGGCCAGTTCACCATAATAACATGGACAGCTCGAACGTTATCGACGCAGCATGGGTGAGACGTTGGAAGAAGGTCTTCGACAAAGAAAACAAGATCACCTGCATCATCAAGTCACGCCTGTGTGGCCGAGGCTTCCTAGACGCACAAGAGCAGAACGCCATGGGGCACTCATCGGCCGCTTCTCGTTTATCCCATCGAATCGTGGCATCCTTATTTTCAACGGAGAAGAACATAACCATGGAGACATGGAACATTCGACCGCCTTCTTGCAGGGATTGAATTGCGAGCAGCTCAGGAAGCACGCCGAGAGGATGGGCATCGAGGTTCGAGAGCAGCGGAAAGTACATCTACAACCACCAGCGAATGTTGAGAGACATTTTCGACAATACGAGAAGAGCAACATCAGAATTCCCGAGGTTGGAAAGAGCGTGTTCTACCGCTGCTGGCGGAAAACCGGGGGGGGGTCACTACCGGTTCGAACCCCTCCCCCCCCCCCTCCGGAAAACCGGGGGGGGTCACTACCGGTTCGAACCCCTCCCCCCCCCCAGTTCATCATGAAAAGGGGGGGGGGGTCACTACCGGTTCGAACCCCCCCCCCCTCTCGAAAACCGAGTGGGGGTGCGGACAGTGGTGGGGACGGTGTTGGTGGGGACAGTGGTGAGGGGACAGCGGGACAGTGGTGGGGACAGCGGGGGGACAGTGGGACAGCGGTGGGGACGGTAGTGGCGGGGACAGTGGTGGGGACAATGGTGGGAACAGGGGGGACAGTGGACAGTGGTGGGAACGGTGGTGGTGGGGACAGCGGTGTGGGGACAGTGGGAATGAGGTGGAAACACTGGGACAGTGGAGGGACAAGTGGTAAAGGCAAAGGCGTCGGCGAGGACGGCGGTGGGACAATGGGACAGAGGTACAGTGGGGACAGTGGTGGGGGCAGTGGGGACAGTGGTGGAACAGTGGGACAGCTCAGTGGGACAGCGGAGGAGTCAGTGGGACAGTGGGGACAGTGGGGATAGGCAGTGGTTGGGTCCGTGGAGACAGTGGGGAGAGTGGAACCGTGGTGGGAACAGTTGTGGGAACAGTGGGGGTGCGACAGTGCACGACAGTGGTGGGGGCACTGGTGGGGACAATAGGGACGGTGGTGGAACCAGTGGGGACAGTGGTGGTGAGGACAGTGGTGCTGGGAACACCAGTGGGGGATGTGATGCGGACGGTGGTGGGGACCGGGAGTCGTTTGCTGGCGGTGGTGGGGGGGGGGGGGTCGAACCGGTAGTGACCCTCTCCGGTTTTCGAGGGGGGGGGAGGGGGGGGGTCCAACCGGTGGTGACCCCCCGGTTTTTCGGATCCGGAGGGGGGGGGTGGGGGGGGGGGGGGGGTATCGAAACGGTAGTGACCCCCCTCGGTTTTCGAGGGGAGGGGGGGGGGGGAGGGGTTAGGGGGGGGGGGTGGGGGGGTGGGGAGAGGGGGGGGGGGAGGGGTTCCAGCAGGGGGGGGGGGGGGGGGATTTTCGGAGGGGGGGGGGGGGGGGGGGGCGGGGTTCCGGAGGAAAAGGTTGGCAATTTTCCACAGTAAAGCGGCGGTGGATCACGCTCTCTCCGAGGTTGAGATCATGTTCTTCACGCTGCAGTTACTCGAGCCGATCTACGGCACCGTGGACGCACCACTGTTGTGGCAGTTGGCTCTAGCACTACATGTACTCGACGACTTGAAAGGTGTTCAGAGCGTGTTTGACGGCAATGTGTTCATGTGGGTCAGGAACGGCGAGATAATGATGGTATGGGCAGCCCACGTATACGACATTATTGTTCTAGCAAGATCAGACTGGTTACCTTGGAGTTTAAGTTCTATGAGGAATTGCTTTGGCAAAATCAAAAGACATCAGCTATCCTTCACGCACATGGGCATGGGCTATGAAGTACTTGGAGATGGACACATATTTTTTCACCAACATGTCTTTACGGAAGGCCTGCAGAAAATCGATATCCCATTGAAGTTCAAGGACAAACATGACCACGAGTGCGACGCGACGTTGACTCGCGACCTGCGATCTGTGCGATGCTCATTGTTATGGCTGTGCCAAATTCGGGAAGATATCTATTGTGATACGGTGCAGCTACAGCAGGTTCTTCGGAAGAGCAACACCGGTCATTTGAAGCAGGCCAATCTCATTGTCGATCGAGCAAAACGAAACATGAAGATGGCTGGACTACACTTCGAACCAATATCTTATCCAGTCCGCTTGGTTTCAGTTGGAGATGCAGGACATGGCAATACGAAGACAGCATATCCTCAAGAAGGTGCTGCTGTATTCCTCATGGAAGATCATCTGGACCAAGTACGTATCGACAAGAAAGACTTAGTGCACCCCGACGACAGTCGCTTCGTCGGAGGAATGACTCACTCACTGGCGTTTTCATTGGGACAATCAAAAACGGATCGCCCAGTCAACTTGCAATGCAGAGACGAATGGAGGCCACAAGGTCAATCAGACGGCACAGTTCATCGCCCCAAGATTGACTGAGATCATCACATGCACGGAGACGCAGCACAAAGCTACAGACATGATGGAAATATTTGATCGACCATTATATCAGATACGCATTGATCACTGTACGGGCTGTATGGATTTTTGGCAATCATGTTGTGGAGTGGAAAGGTACCATCGGACAAACCAATCAGATTCGCAGTGTTGAGTATGAGAGAGGGACGCCTCAGCGGAAGGATACGTAACTTCATACATTTACCCACCGAGGTAGTCATAGTGGATGGACTGACGAAGACGGGCACATCCAAGCTTTTGATGGAGCACATGACGACTGGAGCATGGCACGTACTTCCACCGAAGGGCAAGTACATCACGTTGAGGAAGATCAACAAGACACAGGATATATATTCAGAACAGGATTTGTTGGACCTCAACGAGTAAGGACATTCAGGAAGTCTCAGGAGAAGAGACAATACAATTTTTTGTTGGGTTCAAGTGATGCCATGGATTCTATGAGTTGTGCTAGAATGCTGTCGCGGATCTCGATCTTGATCTTAAGATTGACCCTTGCTAGAATTGTGCAAGACTGCTGTCAATGATCTTGATCTTGATATGGAAGTGATGGCTGGAAATTGGCACTATCATGTTTGGTGGCGCTGACGCGCTTGTCTCTTGAATTTGGGGTTTGAGAGTTTCCGGGGCACTCGAACCAGAGTGAATATTTAGATCTGAGGTAGGACAGGTACAGTATCTGTTCTTATCAGAGTATCGTGTGCTGGCTTGGCTTTACACAGCTGATTTTTACATCTGTAATTGTACCCGGGCTCACCGCCACGGGCCTCCCGCCCTGCTCTTGTGCCCACGACGCGAGCAGGTCTGGCCCCCCCCCGTGCATCGGCTGCGCGGCTGTGCGAGAAAGCGTGGCCTCGGCGCGATCATTCCTCCTCCTCCTCCCTCCCGCGAGGAGGAGGGGGAGGAGGAGGAGGAGGAGGAAAAGGAGGAGGAGGAGGAGGAGGAGAAGGAGGAGGAAAAGGAAAAAAAAGGAGGAGGAGGAGGAGGAGGAAAGAGGAGGAAGGAGGAGAGGAAGGTAGGGCGGAGGAGGGGGAAGGAGAGAGAGAGGAGGAGGAGGAGGAGGAGGAGGAGCGAGGACGAGGGGCGAGGAGGAGGGGGGAAGATGGAGGCGGACGAGAGGAGGGATGAGGAGGAGAAGGTGGAGGAGGAGGGAGGAGGAGGAGGAGGAGGAGGAGGAGGAGGAGGGGGAGGGAGGAGGGAGGAGGGAGGAGGAGAGGGGGGGAGGGAGAGGGGGAGGAAGAGAGGAGGGAGGATAGGGAGGAAGGGGAGGAGGGCAGGAAAGGCAGGAGGAGGAGGGAGGAGGAGGAGGAGGAGGAGGGAGGGAGGAGGAGGAGGAGGAGGAGGAGGAGGAGGGGAGGACCCCTTCCCCTCCAACTTCATGGTGGTGGGTGGTGGTGGGAAACTGCCCCCCCAATACCTTCCCGATATGCAGAGGAATCACGACATGCGTCTTGCAGCAGCGGGCGGGCCGTGCCCCTCGGGACTTACGAAGGCGTCGTCCTCCTCGGGCTCAGGCCCCGCCTCATCGTGCGGCGCATCCCCCATTCCTTCCCCCCCGCCCCTCCTCCCTCATCACCCTCCCCCTTTCTTCCTCTCCCCCCTCCTCCTCCCCCCTCCTCCTCCCTCCTCCTCTCCTCCTCCTCCTCCTCCCTCCTCCTCCTCCTCCTCCTCCTCCTCCCATCCCCCTCCCCTCTCCTCCCCCTCCTCCTCCCCCCCCCTCTTCCTCCCCCTCCCATTCCCTCCTCCTCCGCCTCCCCCTCCTTCTCCCCCTCCTCGTCCTCCTCCTCCCCCTCCTCCTCCATCTCCCTCCTCCCATTAATCCTCGTCCTCTCGCCGGGCCTGGGACCGTCGGGACGCACCGCCTCGCGGGGCGAAACATAAAAGACAGGCCGGCCGCAGGGGCGCGGCGCCGGCCGTCTGGGTCGGATCTGGTCCCTCTTCTCTCGCGGGGAGGGAGGCTCAGCAGCTCGGGGGCAGCGCTAGACCCAGACCCCCTCGGGCAGTGAAGCAATCGCGACGGGAAGTTTTTCAGAATTTTCGGCCTCTATGGGCCCTTGCCGGGCCTCGGGACTGTGAAAAACGACTCAGGATGAGAAACCGGGCCCGGGGAGTGGGTCGAGAACTCTGGGGATCGACGTGATGAAAAAATCATGATGTCGGGGGTCTTGGAGGGGGGATATGCAAAGGGGGAGATGCATCGACCCCCAATCGCCCATTGATCGCCGACAGGGGCCCGATAGCCCCAGCCTGCACAGGAAGGTGCGGATTCACTATCGGAGGATGTATCGGCGATGTATCGCCGATTCCAGGTCGATGTATCACCCCCTATGCCAGCCCCCCCCTTTCGTTGCCCCTCAGCAGAGGAATCAATGCCGATGCTGCTGCCCCTGACGCCGCCCCTGGCGCGCTCCGCGCGCCAGGGAGGAAGGGAGGGGGGTACAGCGCCGAGCCAAGAAGTGACGTCGACGACGTTGACGCCGACGAGGGGGAAGGGGTGCGCGGATCCCCCCGCCGGCCGGCGGCCAGCCGCAGCAGCCGTTCCAGTCCGCCAAGCTCATCGTCAACGAGCGGCGCAAGGCTCCTCCCTCGAAGCCATCCTCTTCATTTCTCAGGGGCGCAGTTATGGGGGATGGGCTGGAGGTTAGGGGTCTTCGGGCATGTTCGGCGGGCCTCGGCGGTTGTTCAGGCTCGAGGTACGTTCCAGCGGCTGCGCCTCGCCGGAAGGCTCCCAGATGGTCCCGAACGGCCTTACGGAGAGCCGAGTGATGGCCCGAAATCCACCAGGGACGCGATCAACGCTCGAGCAGCAGCGCTGGCGGCGCGATGGCTTCAGGGGCAACGTTTCGCGGATGTAGGCTCAGGGGGGAATGCAAGGACTTCGATCGCCCATGCACGGTCAGATAGCCCGCCCCGCCAAGGAACGTGCGGATTTGTCGGTCGACTGGGGCCTATCGACGATCTCTCGGCGATATATCGCCAATTTCAGGTCGATCTCGTCGTGGCGGAGTCACGATGGAAGGGTTTTGTCCCGTTTTCGGCTCACAGTGTTCGCGACTGCGAGACATGTCTTCGGTATGAATCGGAGAAGAGAACTACATAAACATACATGATCGGAGCTCCGTGCTGATTCTTAGGCTTACGCCACACCGCCGACCCCTTGTTTATGCCAATCTGGGGGTAGTAGAAGCTGCGAAGGGGTGAAAAGGCGAGTGATATTTGTTTGGTGTCTGTTCGCCGCCACCGCCAGAGGGTCTCGGGCAGTTCCGCGGGGGGGTCCGAGCGGACGGCGACACCGCGAGTTTTGGAGCCACTTGGGGGCCGTTTCGGAGCCTCTGGGGTGCTTCTTGGGGGTTCCTTGGGGCGTCTGGGCGGCCTCGTGAGGGCCTCTGGGGGCCTCTTGGGGCACTCTTGGGGCCCCCTGGGGCTCCTGGGGGCAGAAAGCTAGAGTTTCAACATGTTTGGTCGCCCTCTTGGGCCCCTCTTGGTGCCGTCTTGGAGCCCTCTTGGGCCGTCTTGGGGACCTCTTGGGCCGTGTTGGGGCCGTCTTGGGCCGTCTGGAGGCCGTCTTGGGGGCCTCTTGGGCCATCTTGGGGCTGTCTTTGGGGCCTCTTTGGCCGTCTTGGAGCGTCGGGAAGCCGAAAAGGCGGAAAAGCAAAAAACATCGAAAAACACTATGGAAAATCAACAATTTTAGACTCTTGGGGCCCTCTTGGGAGGCTTGTTTGGGACCTCGGGGGCCGTCTTGGAGACCTCTTGGCCCGTCTTGGGGCCATCTTGGGCGTCTTGGAGCGGTCGTTTGGCGTCTCGGGGCCTTCGTGGGCCGTCTTGGAGGCCTCTTGGGGGCTTCTTGGCCCGTCTTGAGGCCCTCTTGGGCCCGGAAAAGCCCCGTGAACCGCTCGTCCCGGCCGTGCTGCGCTCGTGCCGGACCCCCCCCCCCCCCCCTCCAAATCGACCGGACCGGGCTCCCGGGGGAGGGGTTTGGGGAGGGGGAAGCATCTCACACGCCGATGATCCCCAAGGGGTCGGCGGATTTCTTGGAACGGCGTTGGACCCCTCTCCCTGGCGCGCGGGGCTTGCCAGAGGCGCCGCCAGGGGCCCCCAACGCCCATCCGAGAAATCCGCGCGGAACTCCATGCTTTGCAACCTTTTCCTCACGACCGCCAGGCCATGGACATGGGGGAACGGAAAGGTACCAATACCGCTATTCCCCGAGCCCCTCCCGGGGCGCGTCCCGACCAGGAGTTCGAGGCGCATTTGGCCGTGGCGCCGAGGGACGCGTAGCGGTCTCGGTATCTCTCCTTCCTCGGAGGACTTCCCAGTACTCAGCGGAGGGCCGTTTGAGACACCAGCAGTGGGCCTCCGTCGCCACTGCTGGACGCAGCTCGGAAAATTGGTGCGCCTGGAGCCCAGGAGGGGCCTGGGGACCGGACTTTGGGCCGATCTGGAGTTTCCAGTGTCTCAGTTCTCGGAGATACGGCTAAGTCGCCATTGTCTCTGCCTCTGACGGAGAGCCTGTCCCGAGGAAGGGACCCGGCTTTCCTGGGTGGCCGGGCCGTGAAGCGGTCACGGCGTTTGGGCGTCCCGGCAGCGCCAAGAAGAGGAGAACGAGGAGGAGGAGGAGGAAAAAGAGGAGGAGGATGAGGAGGGGGAGAGGAGGGAGGAGGATGAGGAGGAGGATAATGAGAAGGAGGAGGAGGAGGAGAGCGACGAGGAGGATGAGGACCAGTGTAAATCCAAGACTCATCAACAATATTGCGATGAACCTTCCCTCAAAGTTCCCTGTTCCCAGGCCCCCGCAAGGGTGCATTCCCTACCCAGGCTCTGCCTAGAAGGGTTCTTACTCTGTTTTTCCCTACCTAGGCTCTGCCTAGCAGGGTTCTTACCTTGTTTGCTTAAAGGGCCGGGCAGTGGGGCACGCCCCGGGCGGTTCCCCCGGCATCCGCCCCGCGGTTCCCCCAGTGACGTTCCCTTAGCTTCGCGTTGCTTATCTCATCTTTGCTTAACTTATTTCATCTTACCTTAGATTAGCTTCATAGTACCTCAGTTTTATCTTAGCTTAGCTTACTTTCATCTTAGCTTCGCTGAGCTTTAGCATAGCAGAGCACATCATAGCATAGCGTAGCATAGCATAGCGCAGCACAGCATATCATAGCATAGCCCAGCATAGCATAGCTCAGCGCAGCATAGCATAGCATAGCGCAGCACAGCATAGCATAGCATAGCACAGCGCAGCATAGCATAGCAGAGCAGATCATAGCATAGCATAGCATAGCGCAGCTTAGCAGAGCATAGCATATCATAGCGTAGCTTATCATAGCGTAGCTTAGCATAGCACAGCGCAGCATGGCATAGCTTAGCATAGCATAGCATAGCATAGCGCAGCATAGTATAGCACAGCATAGCATAGCATAGCGCAGCATAGCATGGCATAGCATGGCATAGCATAGCATAGCAAAGCATAGCAACTAATGCTGCTGTCCTAGGGGCTCCAACTTCTAGGTAGGGTGGCACTTGGGTAATGTGCTTAAAGGGCCGGGCAGTGGGGCACGCCCCAGGCGGTTCCCCCGGCATCCGCCCCGCGGTCCCCCCAGTGACGTTCTCTTAGCTTCGCGTTGCTTATCTCATCTTAGCTTAGCTTATTTAATATTACCTTCGCTTAGCTTCATATTACCTCAGTTTTATCTTAGCTTAGCTTACCTTCAGCTTCGCTGAGCGTTAGCATAGCAGAGCACAGCATAGCATAGCATAGCGTAGCATAGCGTAGCATAGCATAGCGCAGCACAGCATATCATAGCATAGCCCAGCATAGCATAGCTCAGCATAGCACAGCATAGCATAGCGCCGCACAATACAGCACAGCATAGCACAGCGCAGCATAGCACAGCATAGCATAGCAGAGCAGAGAATATTATAGGATAGCATAGCGCAGCTTAGCATAACATAGCATAGCATAGCGTAGTTTAGCATAGCACAGCGCAGCATGACATAGCATAGCATATCATAGCATAGCATAGCATAGCATAGCGCAGCATAGCGCAGCATAGCATAGCATAGCGCAGCATAGCATGGCATCGCATAGCATATCATAGCATAGCATAGCAACTAATGCTGCTTTCCTAGGGGCTCCAACTTCCAGGTAGGGTCGCACTGGGGTAATTTTCATTGAAGGAAGTGCCCCGTTGGAAGGCAACCGTTGAATATCTGGAGCTGAATATCGGGACAGGCTCTGGTTTACGGGGTGTTCCTTCGATCTACGTCGGGGAGCCATTTGTGACCAAGGCTCGCCGCGGCCAGAAAAAAACCGTAGCTCCTTATTCATCGTTCCTTATGGTAGCAGGCTGACTGTAGTCGGCGTTGCCAGGGAGGTGGCTTGCCACGTCGGGATTCGCGGCGGCGCCTTTTTGGGAATATCTGAGGATGGTTCATTCCCAGACGGCGCCGGCGCGAGTCGTGGCCGCAACGTTTACGCTCAAGTGTTTTCGAGGCGGCGACGCCTGATGTGCACGTTTCTGACAGCCTCCTATACCCTTTGGGAGGCCGCGAAATTGGCGTTGCCCACCCTATCGCCGATAGCGTCCTGGGCTTTGACGTGTGCGATGCAGAGAAGTTAGCTGGGGTCTCCGTATATGTTCGGCCTGGTGACTCTTGTTGTGGGCATCGTCGTCGGGGCAGCTGGGCACGCCTAGTACGGACGCAGGCATGACAGACTTGCCAGCGAGCTTCATGGGCCCAGGCCGAGAGATCGTCGTGAAATACGACCCCGAAAGACGCTTGTGGCACAAGAAATTGCTCCTCGAATCCAGCGACGCCGCCACCTTGGAGAGCATCATGGGCGAGAGCGCCGACGTCCCGACCGCTACTATCATGTGGGTGATGACGCCGGTTGGGGGCATCTACCCAGAGGAGTCGAGTTCCCGTCCACTCTTCGCGATCGCGCCATGCGACCTCGAGGGGGTCGATCCGCGAGCAGTGCCTGGGCCTTCAGTCGCATTTGGGTCGGGTCTACGAATTTGGCCAGGTGCCGCGCCCATGCCCGTGCGAGCGAACTCGAGCAGCGTGTCGAGCTCAGAATCATCGGAGATCGATTCCCACATTGGACGACGATGGCGGCATTGAGGCTCTTGTCGAGGCGGCCCGTGGGGGCGCTGCCGACGAGGGCACAAACGCCCCCTTGGGCGCAGCAGCGGCTCCACTGTCACCTCCGGCCGTCCGCCCAGAGGATGCCGTTGCGCTCGAAGTCGGCGAGGACATCGGCCTGACGTTCGGGGCGGGCCGTTTGCTTGCGCCGTTCCGCCGCGGGCATGACTGCAGCGGGCCCAGGGGCGAGGCTCTCGAGAGCCCGACGGGCGATGGCCAGGCTGTCGGCGGGCACTCCGGTCTCATCCTGCAGGGTGGCAAGGGGGAGCTCATCGCTCATCGCGACGGCAGGGGCGTCGGCGACCACGGCGGAGAGGTGGATCAGGAGCTCGACGCTCGCATCCCAGAGATCACCAGGGATCGGCTGGGGCAGCGCTTCAAGAAGTTCAAGGCTGCGGTGGATATCGCCTCGGATACGGCGTGGTACTCGCGGCCGCTCACGGGCCCGCGGGCCACGAAATGGCACCTGCAGTTTATTCTTCGAACCAATGGCCATTCGCGGGCTCGTCACTCTTGGTGGAAGTCCACGCGTGGGTTCTCGGTTGCAGGTCCTGGATTGTCAAATCATGAGACGGCGATGAAAGCCGCAGGGTACGCTTCGACTTACGGCCCGGGGAACACATCAGAATCGCCCTTTGTGGGTATGCTGCTTCGTTGTGGTTTTCCGGACTGACGGCCAGGTCGACAACATCCAGCAGGGTGAGTTTCTGTGCTTGGGGGTGGGGTGGACGCGCGGCCAGCTGATTGTACGCCCTCTCCTTGAGTAGTTCGTGGCGTCGAAGCTCCACCGGGAGTCAACCGTCGCGAAGGAGTGCAGAAAACTGAACGGGGAGAGGAGGTTGCAGGCAGGCCAGTCCTCGCACCAGCCGACGCCCCTTCACCTGTCCACAGCGTCGGATCCGTCCGGAGGCCTGCTGCCGCCAGACGGCATGGGCAAGAGCAAGACAGAGAGGGCCGCCGCCAAGGCAGCCGCCATGGCCCAGAGAGATGCCGCAGGCGGGGCAAGTGCGCGGGCCCACAAGTCCTGAGTGCACAGGCGGCTGGCGCGCCGTTCAGTCGCCGACATCAGAGGTGCAAACTAGTCGGGGGCTTCTACCGATGTCTGCGCCTTATCCCCAATACTATAAGTTTTGTTCTCAGGTATCTGGGTGCCGAGCTGCGAGGCGACGCCAGTGCGATCGTAGGCATTGGCAGAAGTTAATTCGGCAGTTAAGTGCTTGAACGAGATGCACGGCTGCGCTCTTCACCCCCCGCCTGGGCCCAGCGGCTCAGAGGCGCAGAGTCTTGATGTGAGGGTGCTTTCGGACGTCTATCGGGCCGTGCCTCCGCCACCGCGCACAGCCGCGCATGCCCTGGCGGAGCTTGGCGGCAGTGGCCCTGGGTACCGACTTTGGCCCTAGGCGCAGCTTTCATCCTGACCTTGTCTCAGTGCCCTCCGCGGGCGGCCTGGCCGACAGCGGGCGGGCGCCTTCGGGCTGGTCCATATCGACTAACTTGGGGGGCCGAGTTGGCAGCAGCTCGACCGCGACCACTTGCACCATTTAACTTACAGAGATCCCGCGCCAGTCAAGGACCAGGCGCGCTACGCGCACTTCATAGCGCAGATGCACAAGGCTGGGTTAGCCACGCTCAGGGCAGAACGACCAGCCACCGTCGGTATCTTTTTCGTGGGCAAGCAGGACGGCAGCTTACGCGCGACGCTGGGCACCAGAGCAGTCAATATGACGTCTGAGGAGCCCGCGCGGTCCTGGCTGCAAACGCCCGCGCGCTGGGCGTCGGTCGAAATCGGCGCTGCCGACGATCTCATCCTGTCGCAGGTGGGCGTGGGCAGCGCCTGCTACAGGTGCAAGGCGCCACCTGGGGTGTCCGACTTGTTCGCCTACTTCGCGCGCCCGCGCGTCAGCTTCATCGGGCGGATGGGCGCTTGTGCGCCCGAGCAGGCATCGGCAACTCAGGCATCGTGGTTCCGCGCCTGGAGGTCATGCCCATGTGGCGGTCTTGGGCCCCATACTTCTGCCGGGCCACGGCGACAGCCAGCGCCTTGCGCGCGCGGCCGCTTGCCCGCTGGACAAGAAGCGCGCGCCCGACATCGCGGGCAGCAGCTTCGGCGCGGCAATCTACGTCGACAGCGCGGGGGTCGCGGGCACTGGCGACAGCTTCGTCGGCGACACGGCTCGGCAGTTGCACCGACAGCTCGCGGCCAACGGCCCGCGGTGCAAGGAGCTCGAGCAGAGGCTCCCGGAGGCTCAGTTCACGGGAATGGCCCTGGACAGGACCAACGGGCGCATTTCCGCCGGCCATCGTCGCTGCTGGAAAGTACGCCTCGCGATCCAAGGCACCCTGGACGAGAGGTTCTGTTCTGGTGAGCTGCTGCGCCGCGTCGCGGCCACTCCACCTGGTCGGCAATTGCCAGACGGTGTCTGCACAGTATTCCCCACACCATTCACAGGTGCATCGATCGAGCAGGTGGACAGCGCCCGCGGTTGTTGCCAGCTGCGGTCAAGGAGCTGCGCTGGACGATGGCGTTGCTGCCACTGGTGCGCGCCGACAGCAAGTGGCCATGGCGTTGCCACTGCCTCCGATTCAGAAGGCGCCGACGCTTCAGAACCCGGAGGTTTCGGCATCGTTAGTCGGTCCTACCCGCTCGGTCTCGCGCGGGATTGGGGTCGGAAAAGCGAGCGCTGCAGGTTCGCCGTCGATGATGCAGCCCGCGCTCGCCAGAGGGCCACGGTTGATAACCAACTTATTTACAGTGATGCGATGCCAACGGGGGATGTCGCGCTCCACGCTAGCGACTGCCTTCCAGATGAGCCACCGCCCGAGCTGTTTGATGTTCGTCGCTCAGACGTCGGCGACTTCAGTGAGAGGGGCTTGAAGGTAAGAGGCAGCTGGCGGCTTGCAGAGAGCATCGCGTCTTCAGCAGGCCGCGCCACTGTCATCGCTGCCAGAAATCGTCTCCCATCGCCATTCGTTATCTCTCACATCGCCATCTTCTCTTGAGTGGCAACTTGGGATCTGTCTTGGCGCTGGGCAAGGGCAGAGCGAGCAATGCCTGCATCGACAGACACTGTCGTCAACTAGCATGTCCATGATCTCGGATCCAGACTTTGTCACCAGATGGGCGCCCTCGGAGTTCAATCCTGCCGATGCCGCTTCGCGGCTGAAGACTTGGCCGCCCGTTCGGGGCGGCGGCAGCCCGCGGGGCGCTCGTCCCCAATGGGCAGCCCGATTCGCCGAGGCTCGTGCCGCGCTCCAGTCTGCTGGCGACGCGCTCGCCAAAACCGGCGCCGATAGCCGCGCCGTCAGAGAGTCCGACGACGGCAGCTGGCGCCCGGGCCGTCGGGCTCACGCGCTGGGACCACCAGATGATGGGTTCGACGACTTCTTCGACGCCAACTTTGGGGATCCCGATGCGGACCAGTCAGAGTCCGGAGTTACTGACAGCGACGAGCTTGCCCATGCCAGCCAAGAGGCCCTTGACCGAGACCAACCCCGACCGCATCAGCCAGTTGAGATCCCAAAGAGCAAAGCGATGCCGTCGGGAGCACCTCCGCCTGGGGGCACCGCATTCCTGGTCCTCGCAGCTGGCGGGGGCTGCTCTTCACATCAACTTGCTGGAGTTTGCACAGTGCCTTGTCTTTCTCTTCGGACCTACTTGCGACCGAGCGAGTGCCTGGGGCTACGAGTTCACCACCTCAACTCCCCTCGTGCAGGTTCGGGCACCAAGCACTGGGCGTTTCTGCTAGCACCCGAGGGAGGGGCCATCCCGACCAAGACACATGAGTTCGGCGAGAGCCCATTCTTAAACAGCATCGAGCTGACGTACCTCTACCCCCGCTTCATCGCGTTGAAGAAGCGGCGCTTTCACAGCATGGTGAAATGCTTCGGTTATCGGAGCTTCTCCAACCTGTTCAAGCGGGTGGCCAAGCTCGCGGGCCTGGGTCAGGCCGAGCTGCGCCCACACCAGATGAGACATGGTGGAGCCAGCGACGGTACTCTTCGGCAGATAAGGTCGCTGGAAGTCATCAAGTGCCGCGGCCGCTGAGCCGCGGACACGTCCGTGAAGTGGTGCAAGAAGCATGCCGAAGTTCCCAAGTCCCTGGAGTGCCTGCCCGAGCCAAACATTGCGCACGTTATTTTTGTCAGACATCCAGGCACAACCATAATCGCATAATGTGCTTTCACTTGTTCGCAGGCGCAGAAGTGATTTCAGCGGGGTTCAGACCATAGGGGGAGTTGCATCGGCTTCGATTTGCTTAGCGGGCCTGAGTTCGACTTCGTCCGATTGTTGTCCACGTTATCCTGTGGTGGATCCAGTCTGGCATCGGCAAAGGCGTGTTTGCGGCCGTCCCGCGCAGCAGCTGGGCGCCTGCATTATTCAAGCAGATCAGAAAATCTGGGTGCCTTTACAGGATTCCCGATCCGCCCCCCGCAGAAGCGATTCGCTTCAAATCTGGCAACAGAACGCCGATGACCATTCGACGGGTTGTCAGAGCCTGCATCAAGCAGAGAACTCCGATGTTCCCTGAGAACCTCCACGCACCAAAGGCCTGGCGTGAATCCCACATGGCGGCCTTAATGGGCCTCCCGTCCTGTAGGCAGCTTGCCGTAGATCAGTGTGCTTCTGGGTCTTGCAAACGTAAGCGAACTGAATATTATAGGTTGGAAAGCCCCCATGCGTCGTATAGAGAATGTCGTGTGTCCAGGCCATGGTTGTTGTATTTACAGCGTCAAGCCTCACATGATCTTTCTTGGGGAAGTGCTTGGTAGTAGTGTCAATATGACTGCTATCGCGGCCTCCTGCCCCAAATGGTTATCTATAGCTACTGTCTTGTGGGTTCCTAGGGCTGTGGAGGCTCTTCGCGGGGCTCGTTTCATTCTCTTTTTGAGGGTGAGGTTACACCTCAGGCGGCTCCAGGGCACAGTATGGGTCTGGGATTTGCAGTGTCGTTTGATGGCATGTGAGGGCCATGATCGTGTTTTTGAGGTGAGTTTGTCCTGGGTCTGTGCGCACACGCGTTGCGATGTTCTCTCGACATGCATCTTGTTCAGACAGACACTGAGAAAACAGATGCGACAAGGTTCGGCATCGTCGAGGCTGCGCCTGTTTACGTCTGGGGGGAGAGAGACAATCTGCTTGTTCTTTATCTACAATTGTACACTTGGATCACACGTGTTCTGATGTGTTGATCACGCTTGTTGGTTATCACTCTTGTTAGTTACCACACTTGTTTTTTATCACACTTAGCACATGTATCGCACGTTTTTATCACACGTGTGTGGGGAAGGGGCCGAAAACGGAGTCAAATTGGGGCACCAATGATGCCCTAGACCTAACCTCGTGTGGCAGGTTCGCGTCCTCCCGCGGCGGTGTGGTGGCGGGCCCTGCCGCGGGCGTTCCAGATTGAACGCCGCCGGTGGGCCCAGGGACGGCCAGTATGGCAGTATGGAGCGACTTGGCGATCGAAGAGCCGCTGGTCGTTGAAGGTTGAAAGATCCACGCGGTGCCAGACGCCAACGCTGGGGTCGTCACGACACGCAGCCGCTGTATGGAGGCTGTTAGATAGGAGCATAATGATGCTGCTGCTGCTGATGATGATGCTGTTGATGCTGATGCCGATGGTGATGAGGATGATGGTGATGAGGAGGAGGAGGAGAGGCATAATGGGAGGGAAGGAGGTGGATGGTGAGGAGGAACAGCAGGAAGCGGGGGAAGAGGAGGGCGGAAGATTTCTGATCGGAGTGGGTTGGGCATTGGAAAGAAAAGGGAAGGATCGGCGGCGAGCCCAGGGGGGAGTGAGAGGCGGCGGGCCTTCTCAAAAGGCTCGGAAGGCCTCGGGCTTTCTGAGAGGTTGTCTTAGCCTTTCCCGAAGACGCAGACGGCCTTTCAGAAGGCCAGAGGGCTTCTGAGAGACCCCGCCGCCTTTGAGAGTGCCTGCCCCCTCTCACCTCTCCCCCCCTGGCTCGCCGCCAGGTGGAGAATGCCTGCCCCCTCTCACTTCTCCCCCCCTGGCTCGCCGCCAAGCGGTGCAAGGAAAGTCGTGGAGAGGAGGGGCGGGCTCGAGGGGAAGACTGCCGAGTGATGCTGATGTCCTTGAGGGTGCCACGGGCCAGCGTGTGCCCCTGCCGCCCTTGTGACGCCACCGTGAAGAGAAGGGGGGTTCGAAGCTTGGCATCGCTCGGACGTGTGCATTTTTTCCTTCGGCGAGGACCATCGAGGAACATCCTTGATCATTTGGCGAAGAAAGCACGCACGACACCAAACATGACACAGGACATGGACGTCCGAGCGATGGCCAGGAAGGGAAGCGTGCCTTGGACAGTGGGGGTCCATGCCAAGAAACACCCTACTTGCTTCCAGGGTGCCCCGGGTTTCTCTGGTTTCCATGGTTTTGCCATGGAGAGCGCGGCGTTCCCAAACGTCCTGGGGTCTCAGGGTTGGGTTTCTTAGGGAAGGTGTCTTGTGGTTGGGCCCCCACTGTAGGCTCATCAACGGTTTCAGGCTCCTGCAGGGCCCCTCCCGGGCGCTGGGACCGTCCAGTCCCGATTCGGGTTGGAAAGCCGGTCCCGAGAAAAGCCCTGGGCTGGGGCCCTGGACCAGCTTTCGTCGTGCAAAAAAAAGGTTTGGGAACGATGTAGTTAGGCCCTCCTCGTTTCTTCCACATGGTCGAAGATCGGGAGGATGTGACGATGGAACAATGGGTCGCCAATCGCGCTTGAACATATCGTGAGCTTGGGAGGTGGATCGGAAAGCTTAACACGGCGTATCGTCATCATCTTGCTTGTCTACTTTATTATATTATATTATTACCCCTGCTGCTCCTCATCGTCCTTCTCCTTACCTTCCTCTCCTCCCCAACCTTGATGCCCTCCTCGTTTTTCGTACTCTGCCTCCTCCTTCGTCTTTACCTTGCTCGTCCATCCCTCAGCCTCCCTCGCCTCCCTCCAAACTCCTGCAGGGCACACGATGTCGGCCATTCGGAATGGATTGACCTCTTTGGCCCGTGATCTTGCTGCTGGCGCACACAGGTCTGCCGCGTCGTCTCATGCTCCGCTGCGTGTTCTGCCTGTGGTCATCCCTCTCCTTCTCTCGCTCTCTCTCTCTCTCTCTCTCTCCCTGTTTCCCTCTCTCTCTCTCTCTCTTTCGCAGAAGGCATCTGTACCCACTCTGCCTGGCCAGGGCCATCCTGCCCCCAGGATGGTGCATGGACCCTCCCGTCCTCACGCCAGGGGGGCGTAAATGCCGTATAGACCAATGCCAGGGCTGGGGATTGCCCTGGCCAGGCATGGTGGTGATGCTGTTTCTCGTCTTCTCTCTTTCTCCTCTCTCTGTCTCACCACCACTACACGTCGTCGTATCTGCCCACCGAATCCTCGCCATGTGAACCGTCGTCGCCTTTTTGTTACGCGAGCTCCCCCCATTTCTGCTAGGAGGAGGAGGTGGAGGAGGAGGAGGAGGCTGATAATGCGGAGGATATAGAGAAGGGAGGCGAAGGGGGGAGGACTGGGAGAGGGAGACTGAGAGCGTGTCTTCATCTTTCTCTTCTTCCTCCCCTTTCTCCCCCCTTCGCGGGCAGCGACCGCAGACGGCCACCTGACGCGTCGCAGCCGTAGTCGGATGGTGGCCATCCTGGCGCAGCCGATCCGGTCCGACTCTGACCCCGTGCCGATGCGGCCTGATCCGATGCGCGTTCCGATGCGGCCCGACTTCACAACGCGATGCTGGCGGGTACAGTCGGGGCGTTGACCTAAGGAACCCTAAATATGGTACGGGGCCCCTGTTTTTCCGTGAGTTAAACTTCGATTTGCGATCGAAAACATACGGAAAATTTGAGGCAGGGTGTGAAACACTTAAGGAACGCGGAGCCCTTCCCCAACGAAAAGGGTTCCTTGTTCAGCGCCCCGACTGTACTGCCCCCCCCCCCGCCTTCCTCGTTCGGCGGCGAAGTCCGAGCCCTACCCTCGACGATGCACCATCCGGGCAACCCGGCGGGCGGCGGGGGTGGGGTTCGGTCATCGACCACGTGGCGAGACCCGAACCCTTCCCCCGCTTCCCAGGGTCAATGTCGATCCGATCGGTAAGGTTCGATGTAGATTCCGATGCGGCCCGATCCTGTTCGCAACGATGCGACTCGGCCCGATGTTCGCAAGGCGCTATGGTGCATCCTGGTGCAGCCGTTGCGATTCGCTGTCGGCTCCGCGCCGATGCAGGCCGATCCGACGCGCTTGCCCAGACCCCCTCGGGCCATGAAGACATCATGACGCAAGGTTTTTCGTTATTTTCGGCCTCGGGGGGCCCTCACCGGGCCTCGGGACCGTCAAAGAACGACTCAGGATGAGAAACCCGTTCCTGGGAGTGTGTCGAGATTTCTGGGGGCCGACGTGATGAAAGCAGCATGACGTCGGGGGTCTGGGTTCCGATCCGATCCGATGCCCCGATCCGATGCTGGTTCATCCTGTCTCCCATCGATTCAGGAGGATCGATGGTTGCTGGTCGACCTCCAAGAGGTGTCGACCCAGTCCCTGCGGTGGGACCGTTGTTTCATCCCGAGCCCTCTCCTGACGGTCCCGGGGCCCGGCCAGGGGGCCCCCGGAGGCCGACACTAGCGACAAGCACGCCGGTCCTGATTTCTCCATGCCTCGTCGTGTTTCAAGAGACGGGGGTCAATGCAAACGGGGTCAGCCAGGGCACCGGATCCTGCAGGATCCTGCGAAGACCTCCTCTGGCTGACCCGGGTTAGCGAGCCGTTCGTGGCCGCTAGGCGGCCGCGCCTATTGGCTGACCCGGGTTTGCGAAGACCTGCGTTGCAGTTTCTTTTTCCCTGCATTGCAGTTATTGGTTTCTTGCTGACCCGGGTCTGGATTGACTCGGGTCACAAGATCCCCGACCTCGAGGGGGGTCTGGGCATCGATGGCGGCTGGGTGGGCAGGGCTCGGGTGCCACCGCCCTCCTCGTGCCCACCCCCCCCCGGGGCGGCGCCGCCGCGCCCAGATACCCGCCAAGCACGAGGCCGCGCGGCCCCGTTGGCCGCGCTCGGCCCCCGCCCTCCCCCGCTGTCCCCCCCGTGTTCCGGCGGCAGCTCGCGGGGGCCTTCGGTGCGCCTTGCCGCGCACAGTGCGCAGGTACGGTCCAGTCGGGCCTGTCCCCCTTGCAGGAGGAGTCTTCAAAAGACTCATTGAAAACACCAGTCCGGGGACGACGATTGTTGGAGCACGTTTGTGCCTCTGGGGGTAGTTTTCGAGTACAGTCAACCCGCATAGTAAGGACGGGCAGCCTTCCCAAGGGTGCCCTTGCATCCTTGCCCCCTCGGTCCATCCTTCGCCACGTTCGTTGGCCGCGCCCCGCTCGAAGAGCTTCGAATTGGGCGTCCAAGGCCCTTGCATCCTCATCGCGCATCCTTACTGCACGGGTTGACTGTATCTCTTCATCTCCGTCCAGAGCCCGCCTGCAGGGGAATGCGCCCGACCTCAACGCACGGGGTCCGGGCCTGGGAGCCGGGGGCCACGGCCGCTGCGCGCCGCAGACGTGGGGCCGAGGGGCCCGCGGGGCCCGCCCCGCCTCTCCCTGGGGCCCACAGCTTCGAGGATCACGGCACCGCCTGATTCAGGAGGGAGAGAAGCACACAGACACAATGAATCGTCGACTCCCCAGAACATATGGGAAAGCATGGGAAGTGGCGGGGAAGACGAAAGCCAAGAAAATATTGGATAATCTGGGGGAATCCTGTTAGTTGTGTCTATTTATTTGTGTGTCCCAGGGCCCCTTCACTGATTCGGCAGCAGATCATGGGAGCCTCGTGTGTCCTTTTAAGTCCGCTTGTGGAGCGCATGGGCGTGCGTTTGGCGTCTGGTAACTAGTCCATGAGAAGCGCCGATTCCGCGTCGATTGGCGTCGGTGTACCGTCGATTTAGCATGTATTAGCGCTAGATCGACGCCCCCCCCCCCCCGTGTGTCTGGTCGTTGAAAGTATGTATTTTCGGACTCCCACATCCCAATCTACTTCAGGCGCCTTCGTACGTCGATAATCGATATGCTTTTGTTTTATTGATCGCACTCTCTGGACGGGCCCGAGCCCAATCTACTTGATCCGCTGTCCTACTTCATGTTTCCACATACTTCCGATTGGCGGGTAATTAGGTGTGTGTGTGTTTGTGTGTGGATATCACGGCCAGAGCCATGATATCTCCCCAGATGTCATGACAACTCCTCTTATTTCAGCGCGTCCCCTGGCTTCTCTCCAGTCCGCGCGCATGCTCCCCCCTACTCGTCGTCCTCCTCCTCTTCATCCTCCTCCTCCTCCTTTTCCTTTTTTTCTTGGCCGAGCTCAGAGCGGTCCAGCCGCTGAAGCGTCAGTGTGCTCGGTAGTCGGCGCCCGACTACCGAGCGATGCAAGGGCACAGATGCCTCGGTCTTCTCCGAGGCCCACAGCGCGCCTAAGACGCAGCAAGGAACATGCAATCTCTGTGCCCGTCGACCAAAATCACCTGAAGGTACCCACCCTCCACCCAACCACGTGCTCGGACGGGCACAGAGCCAGTACTGTAGCCATCGATAGACGACAACATCAGGAGCAAGTAAGAGAAGAGGAAGACGAGTAACATCTAGACTGTGAAGAGAGGGAAGAAGAGGCTCGCCCCTGGTGGCACGCCGCCAGGACGGCGAGCGACAGCTCAAAGCACGAATTTGGGGGACGGGGAGGCTTGGGGTGGCGCTCGACGGTTTGTTTCACCCGCCTTACCACTTGCGCCTCCCGTGCCCTCCCCGTCCCCTACAGAAGGCCACACAGCCTCCCCCTTGGTCGGCCCCTCGATAGTTCAACTACTCCGTGGTAGCGCGGAACACGAGTAAGACCCTCGTACCCGAGGGGCCGCCAAGGAGGGGGACGAATACGATTACTCCTCCTCCACCGACTCCAATCAGAGAACTCCTCCTCCAAGATGTGTCGCCCTAGGCGACAGAACATGCGGTAGCCGCGCGGCACCTCACAGCCTAAGGCTGGGCAAAGCACTGATACAAATCCACCCTCACTTGCGCACACATCCAAAACAACTTACAAGCTCCTGCGAAGACTCGCCGACAGAGTCATGAAAAAACGGGCCCTTTTGAAGGCCCGTCCAATCAGTACACCAACAGCCCGTGGAAGTTCAACCGCTTGGCTCTGTTGTCCATGGTAGTCATGACAGCAGCGTACGGGTCCATGGTGACGCAGTTCTATCTCGTAATCACAATGTGTATGAATAATCATCATCTCTCTAGCATCTGCAGCACCAAACATACAACTATCAATCTCAGTGTGGCCCACTCGGGCACCAATAGTCCCAAAGTCTGGCATGAAGTTCTGAATATTGTCATAGGCCTTGCGCTCCACTATGACCGCCACTGGAACGCCAGCCATGGTACCTGCTTGCAGTAGTCTCCACGCCGACCTCACTTGAGAATTGTCGCCAGAAAAGCTCTGTCGGCGTTGGGGAGGCAAACGTCGGATACCCCAGGGTTCAGTTTGGGTACGCCTTTGGTCAGGTCCGACTCCATGCCACGTTTTCCCACAAAGATGAATAAAAATAGCCCCTACATGGCCTGACTGCATACGAGTGACGATCATCCTCGTCTGCGACTCCTGTAGTCCAACAACCGTGCCGTCCTCGTCCTGCCCAGGGTATGTTTCCATTCCAAGGCCACATGCATGATGAAGCGCATCTGAAAACTCAACGTCGCACTCGGCTTGAAAGACATTGAGCAATACCATTGTACCGAGGTCGCCAGTCTGCATGCGTCGAACTGCGTTGGGTACCTCACGTACTGGTAACCATACCTCAGGGGCTTTGACAGGAACAAGCCTGTCACCTTTGCCGCCAAGTGGGTCTCCATAGCGAGCCCGCTGTTTGACCACCCTGTAGTTGTATCCTTGCTGAACTTGCTTCCTCTCACGTAGTAGATCTTCCTGCCGTAGAAGTTCAGCTTCATCAGCGGAGAGAAGGTCCCCATTGTCCAACAGCCATGATATACACCTGTTGCCTCGTCTGCGCAAGTGCCGTAAAAGATTGGAGCGATCTCCAAACACTGTGCCACACGCTCCACACTGCGTGCCTCGTGCAACCAGTTGGGCTCCATCAATCGGCTGATGATCCAAAAAGTGTTTGCGCCAGGCCGACTCCTTCGAGCATACCCATCCACAAGTATAGCACACGAATTTCTTCTCCAAGTCCGCAGTGACCGTCGGCGCCATCTGGGCGTTAAGACTTCTTTCTGCCATCTGCATTTGGACATTCTCCAGTTCCCTATACACATGATACTCCCATGCAGTCTTGACTTCATTCAAGAAGCTCTTCGTGTTCAGTCTGGCGTACTGGAACCACTGCTGCACCGTCCACGCTGCGCGAGCTCCATCCTTGCTGTAACTATCAAGCCACTCCAAGTCGTCACGAAGCAGTGAGACCCAAGATCCACGTTCGTCAGCCAACTGGTCGAGGAGAAACCATAGGACGACAGGAGCCTGCAAAAACATCTTCCCAAAGTACATTAACCTCTTCTTACGAATAATATCTCTCAGATGCAGTCTCCTCGCAGAACATAGAACTTGTTCGTCGTTGTAGAAGCTGGTGGTCTGGCGATGGTGCTGCAAGCCTTGTGCCGCACGATATGTCGATATTCGAGGTGTCTCTAGCCGTTGTAGGAGTGACTCGCTGAGCGCTGTCCACGTCTCGGCTAGGTAGGTGAGATGCACGTTGGCCAAGGTATCAACAAGATTCGTTTTCGCTGGCCTCGTCATACCCCCAAATTTCGAGATCATCTTCTTAACAGGCATAGCCGCAATCTTCTGCTTCTGCACCAAGTGTGCTATCCGAGGACCCATCTCGAGGCGACGGTTGATCATCGTCCCTAAGTACTTGTACTCCTTCACCACGTGCACCTGGATATCCCACCGTGTAGGTATAATCAAAAGTTCATCTTCATTATCCAGTCGATCTCTCAAGTCGACAGGTGCTTGCCTGCTAGGTATGATAAACATGGCTGACTTGGATTTCTTGTAGTTAACCAAAAAGCCGTGCGAGAGCATAGCCACATGGACTGCATCCGCGACTTCACCAGCGAGTTGTATAGGATCTTGTCCTACCTCAACAGACTGCATAATTAGCGCATCGTCAACGAAGGAAATATCTGTGAGGTGGGGGTCGTCTTGTAGTTCCGCAGGTGCAAAACAACTCTGGACTCCATCCACCCGCAGCGGCAAGCTGGCACCTAGCGGTCGTAGGGCCTCGTCAATGCTCTTGAGAGGCTTGCAGAACGCTGCGTTGAAGATCGCGTCGGCTAGAGAGCTTCCTGGGCGCGAGCTCCTGCGTGACCTTGCGACAGTATTGATAGTATTAGTGCCGAAGTGCGTATCTCGATGTCCTTCGATCAGTAGGGCCAAAAGGTGAGGGCGCGCTCCAAGGCCATCCAAGGCTGCTGGTTGTGAAAGGATAAAGGTCAACAGGGGAAGCATCGCTATGGGCAAGTCGTGATGATGTATGATGTATTCATCGTCTCCATCTGGGTCGCCGAGTCGAGGTAGAACCATACTGCGCACCACCGAATAGAAGGCCTGTACCAAATCAATAAAATACAGAATAGCCGATCGGCCTTGGAGCTGCGCCGCTTGAATAAACGAAACTGCGATGTGAACCAGCAGCGCAGGGCCTTTGGCAGGTCGACCTCCACACTGAGTATCGCGGAGGAGTATGTCAAGATATCGTGTGAGTTGCTGCCGTAGAAACTTATGCCAACACTTGCTCACCACCCCATTCAACAAGATGGAACGATACGTTTGTAGTTGCTGCCCAGGTCCGCCTGTTTTAAGTAAAGGAAACACAACGCCATGCTTCCAATCGAAGGGCTCCTGCTGGTACACGCTCGTCTTGAACATAATCGGCCCGTAGTGCCGAGCAGCGGCGCGAGGGCAAATACGCAAAAGATCGCCATGTATATCATCCTTCCCTGGAGCCTTACGCCGCTTGACTCGTGAAAACATTCCTGCCACCAATCCAACATGCGGTAAGCACGCAGTGTCCAACTCTGCACCATCAATGTCGTGATGCAGGCGCTCATTGTATTTTGTCCTCAAAGCGTTATCGTCCATTAACTCTGCGTCCTCGATGTTCGCGAAGTATTCCAGTATCATCAAATCGGCTTCCTTGTCCGTCGTTGCCACCTGCCCTGCCGAGTCCACCAGCATAGGATATCTGCTGGACTTTCCCTTCCTGCCTCCATACTTAAGCAGTATCTTAAGTAGTCGCCATTCCCCATGTGGTTCGTTGTTCGCAGCACACACATCCATCTGCCTCGAGAGGTCTTCCAAGAAGGCCGTGCGGTCAGCATCAACCGCTCGCCGAACTTTCTTAGCAGTATTAGCCAAGAATGTGCGAAGGTGATCTTGAAAGTCGTTAGCCGTGAGGCAGCCCTCCCGCATTTTTTGTCCATGACAGCGAAGCTGACGAACATCGGGTTGCCAAGGCAGTTCCTGGCGAGGTCGAAAGAGCGGATCATCCAGATGGTGAAGTAGTTCTCGCCAAGGTGGTCTGGCTTCATTGTGCTCAGGAAGCCATCGCCGTGCCCGCATAACGTACCTACGTAGTCGTACAAGTTCCATCGTAGACTCAGAAACATATCCTTTATAAGATGTCAATCTGTTGGTACCAAAACATGTTCTAGCAGCACGCCTGACCAACTGATTCGTCATTTCAAGATGGTCATTTACATCGAGCTCCCACTCCGGCAGTACTGCGTTGTCCAAGATGGTAGTGAACTGTTTTACCTTGCTCTCGTCCTTGAGCTTAGACTGATCAAGATGCAGCGCCGAACGCTGTTTGCCAACTGTGCGAACTCCGCTCGTCCTCAGATCCAAGATAACTGGATGATGATCTTCTCCATCGCTGTAAGAGTCGAATCCATAGTCAACCTGGCATTGAGTTACTGTGTCAGCCCAATGTGAGTCCAGAAGTATGTGGTCAATACGATGTCGGACTCCAGCAATAGAGGTATATGTGTGTCCACCTTCATGCGGGTGCCAAGTAGAAGCAAGAGACAACTGGTGTGCTTCTAGTACTCTGCGCATAGCTTTTGCAGGTCCATCGTCGCAGGCAGGGACACAGTATTCTGGATGAAATCTGCCAACTAGCTCCCGAGGCCCACTCGAAGATACATCTGCCTGCCCGATCTTGGCGTTCATGTCTCCAAGTACGATAGCAGGAGGCCACCGCGACATCATCTCCTGAACATTGGCCCACCAATCAGTGTACGAAATGCTCTCGTGCCTCTCGTGCGGGGCGTGCACCACGTAAACGAAGATATCGAACTCGGTTGTCGTCAGCCTGACCACCAAAAGCCTCGGGTCCTTGTAGATTAGTCTGACATTGTTTTTCTTGAACAACTTCTCGCCATTTGGCACTGAGCAATACGGTTTGTTCATGTTCACTAGCAATGTGCAGCCAAGCTTCGACTGCTCTCCTGAGCCGATAATGTAGAAACCGTCTCGAATCCCTGGTGCCGCCGGTGATGGAGCCTCCTGCAGGCCAACGAGGTGCGCTCCCAGTTGCTGAAATTGGAGCCGTATCTGCTGTCCTCTGTGAAATTGCCCTGCTTGCGGCTCCCCCATGTTGGCACGCTGTGTGTTGAAAGATATAACCCGAAGATTCACGCTGAACGGTATAGTCTTCGTAGCTGTCCCTGTAGGTACTGCAGTCGGCTGGAGTATGGCTTGCTGTCGTATTGCCTGATATGTGAAGCCATGCTCCGTGAACTTGGGGTAGGCCGCGCTGTCCAAGTCCTCTCTATCTCTCAACATTGCCCATCCCCAGTTCAATACAGGATTGAGCTGTACTACCAGTTGCTGTGGAAGAGGTGGAGGTGGATGATCCTTCGCATGCTTCGCAATGACATCCGACATCTCGTTCCAGGGGTGCCCGTCATGACCAACTGTGTGAGACAGGGTAATCCTCCTGGTACGTCGGGCAGCGTCAAGGGCGTGGCTCCCAAGTCGAGAGAAAGGTTCTTCCTGGGCCACTCCTGACGAAACGCGACACATCGCGGGTTGGCAGTCGCACACCACCTCCACCTCGACGTGCGCCTCGAGCTGCAAGGCATATAGTAGCGCCCATAAAATGCCTGCCGTCTCGGTGGTCACGCTGTTGATCTGGTGGTCGGACAGCTCCACGTTGATGCTGTCAACCACGTAGGCGCTGAAGTAGCCCAGGAACTTGAAACAATCGCCGTCAGTTGCCAGCACTGTGCAAGCCCAAGCTGAACTCGTAGGCTCACTATCGTGATAGGAGCCGTCGCAGAAGATGAAGATCTTGCTCACTGCATTCTCCAAACTCCGCGAAAGGGACATGGCCAGCATGCTATGCTCGTGGAGCGACATGCCATCAAGATTCCGCTGCAACTGAATGTGCCATCGAAGCCGTTGAAACACCAGGTGTAGTGGCTCAGGCGTCTCCAGTGAGCAAAAACGTCCATAGCAATTATACTGAGGTGAGACCTGGGCGTCAAGGTGCCCGAGCCTTTCTTCGGCTCTCGGAGTGCCTTCGATGAGTTGTGCATCGTGATTGCCACAAACCACTGGAGCAGCTCCGCTTCCCAACGTTTGCTGAGGTATATGTGCGGACGAGTCCGCAAAGTCACTTAGAAATCGAGCATCTACTCTGACGGTGGTTCCCAGCCCACTCAGTCCAAGACTGGGAACCCGTAAAGCGTGGGCCATAATCTCCGCTGAGGTCTCAGCCCCCGACGCTGGCTGAGACCCTTCCCATGCGCTCAGGGGCGCTGGGGCGCGCCTTGTTCCTCCCCGCGGTGATCAGGAGGAACGTCCACTGGTTGCTGAAGACGTGCATCAGTGGGTACTCGAGAGCGATGTATGTCGTCAGCTCCACCTTGCTCAACAGCCTGGCTTGACGACCATTCGCCGCTCGTGGTGGCGACTCCACCTCTCGTCTTCTCATCACGTGTGCGACTATCTTCAGTAAGAGGCGGAACACGAGGGTACAAGAATTGTCTCCCATACTTCCGAGCTGGCATTTTGTGCACCGTGCTCCTGTCAGTGTCCTCTTCCCCTGAACGAAATGCCTGCTGAGCCGCGTCTGAAGGTACCTCATCTTCAACATCTGCAACATCCAGACCTTCACCGTCGCGATGTTCATCTCCACGGCCGACCTCCTCCGCTAGTTGTTGTACAACCTCGAGTCCGTACTTGGCTAACTCTTCCTGGTATTGTTCTTCTTGTTCTTCTCTGGCTACCTTTCTGTCATGCATCAGAAGGCTGATTTCCTCCTCTTGAATGGCCTCAAGTTCAGCTGCTACTTCCAGATCATACCTTTGAGCTGCGTCCATGATGTCTTCTGCCGAAACTGCGTCTGCAGAGTCCATCGTAGTGGAATAACGATTTGGAGGCACATCACGAGAAACTTCAGCCGATAGTTCAGGTACCGCCGTCGGTGAAGAGTGCACAGAGTCAACTTGAACTTCTTGTCGGTGCTCGGCTCGTTGCTGTGCCTCACGCTGCTCTGCATCCTTGTATTCTGCATTCCGAACCACTGACATCCGCACCTCTTCAAATGCATAGACCTGCCGTTCCGCACGTAGCCATTCTTGAAAGTCAGCTTCTTCCTGCTGTCGAGCAGCGTCCTCATCAGCAAGCGCAGCATCCACTGCCCTGGTCATGGTAGAGGGTGGTGAGGAGTAAATTGAAGAACATAACGGCGAACCCGCCATATACCTCTGGCACTCGTAGTCGATGTACATCTCGCTGTCGCGCTCAGCCTGCCTCTTCTGCAAAAGCAATTCGGCTTCAAACTTCTCAGTCTCGTTCTCCACGCTGCTGCCAAGCTGAACTCTGGATACTCCTGTCTTACCATATGGGTTCGTCCGATTCGATCGCGGGGTAATTCCTTTCCCTTTTTGAGCACGAAGCCGTCCGATCTCACCTTCATATTGCTGCGTACGAGCCTCTGCTGACCGGACTGCTTCAACGAGCTGTTGTTGTCGTACTTCATCTTGTTGCCGCTGCTCCGCTAATTCAAGCCACACCTTCTGGTACTGCTCGTCGTTCTCGGCCTTCATCTCCTGCACCTCTCTGAGTTCACAAGCCACTCTTGCCATCTGACTTCGCTTCCACTGCTCCATATCCTCGGTATCTTTCTGATGTTTGGCTTTGTCCATCTCGATGAATGCCTGACGCTGTTCGTCGACCTCCTCTGAACGACGCTGGAGCTGATGCATGATCATCGTGATCTTGGCCATCTCCTCCTGCCCAAAGCGCTGTACTTCCATTTCACGGCTTGCAAGTTGCTGCCTCTGGTGCTCCAATTCCTGTTGCTCTCCGCTATGTTCCCGACGGCCGCGCTCGATCTGGACCTGCAACTGCCTGTTCTGCTGCTGTAACATTAGGTTGTGCTGATGAGCTGCTGCCGCCGCCCTCTGCTGCTCCAGCCATTCGTTGTGTCTGGCCGCCTTACACTCGCTCTCGTAAACCTTGGCCTGCTCCTTCGTGAGTAGTTCCGTCCTCGGCGCTGACTTGGCCACCGATGTTGCCGCCACTGAACTGCTGCTGTCAACCGTCATGTAGCAATCAGCTTCCCTGCGAGGTGGCTGCGGCGTCACCTGGGATGGCGGTATCCGCGGAGCTGCTGTCGTCGGCGCTTGTGTAGCTGGGGTCTGCATCTGCTCTGGCATCTGTAACCCAACTGGAAGAGGCTGCGGCGTCTTCTGAGCACTAGATGAGGGCATCGATGCATACGACAAAAGCGCAGATCTGTGTGACGAACTCCCAGGCATACTTCCTGCTGTCGTACGTGCGCTAGTGCCACCGTATGGATCCATTCTGACTGGCGAAGTTGAAGGTCGACGGGCATCGTCCTGCGCTGGGTTCTGCACTCCTAGCTGCTGTACTGTGCCTAGACCTCTGGAGACCTGCCCTTGCGGCTGTCTCAAGGAGGCCTGGCAGCGCAGATGTTTGCCGTCCACAATTGGCGTTGGCGTTGGATCACGTCTGGAAGGAAGTGGCGGCGGCGGTGGTGGCGGTGGTGGTGGTGGTGGAGGCTGTTCTTCATCACCTGCTCGAAGATCTTTCTGAAGCGCCACCCTCCTGTCGTGGCCGATATCCACTTCAGTACTTGATAATTCTGTTGTATCTGCCTCTCCTTCAGCTGCCTCCCGAAGCAAATCATGGTAGTAGTCCAGCAACGTCTCTTCATAGAGCGCTTCCTGTTTCAGTGTGTCTATCTTACCCTCGATCTTATGCAGCTTCTCTTCCGTCTTCGTAATGTTATCCTTCGCCTCACGCCGTTGAATTGCACAAGGTTTGAGTTGCCACATCATCCATTTCATGACACTCAGCTCCTTCTCTTGAGTGATCACGCATGTTCCCAAACGCCGCCCATGTACGATGACTTCTGCCGTTCTATGCATTCTTTCCTCCAAAGATTTCCGATACTTGGCTACGTCTGACTTCGGCGGTGGGCTGTACATGGCGTGATTCAAGGCGTACTTGCTCGTGCTCATCATCGTCTCCTCGAGAACTTTGGCAATCTCATTCCTGAAAGTGGCGCTATCTCGATCACGTCGACGCTGGTCCGCTTGCTTCTGCATCTGCTTCCTCCAAGTATTATTACAACTCTTCTTCGCACACTGCCATGAAGCTGGTTCATTGCTCTGGCCACAATCGATGCACGTCCATTTGCCTGGCTTCGCCATGCTTGAATGATGCGCCGCCAAGATCTTCTGCGCCTTTGTGACCCTGAGGAGTATCCTGGCCTGAGCACGTAGTCGCCGCTGACGACGATGTGCGGCGCCCTCAGGGCGCTTGGCCGTCTGGCCTGCTCCTGGAGCGGCCCACCGCGCGCCTCGCGCGCAGCCTGGCCCGCCGCGGGCTGCCGCCAGGGGCTGCCGCCGCTGCGAGGGATGTGGGGGGTCCTCCCCCTCGCTGCAGCCCCTATCGCGGCCGCCGCGCTGCCGCCCGCCCACGCGTGGGGCGGCGTCCGCCCCACCCCGAGTGGGCAAACGGCTCCCCTCCTCCTCCTCCTCCCCCCCCCCTCCCCCTC
>CAUYUJ010017863.1:5000-12500 GCA_963575745.1 Prorocentrum cordatum
ACCTTGCCATCTCTAGAGGCCTCCTAGATGCGGTCCGAGTAGATGGAGTCGGAGGATCGCGCCGCATCACCACTGCATCGCCGATGCATCGGCATCGCCGATGCATCGGCGACGTCGGCGGCGTATCGGCGATGCCGGCGGCGTATCGGCGACGTCGGCGTGGAGAAAAGAGGGCTCCGCATCGAGCCGCATCGGCGATACATCGGCGATGCGGCGCGATCCTCCGACCCCACCTGCTCGGACCCCATCTGGGAGGCCTCGAATCTCTTGGGAGGCCGACTTGTACATCTGCCAGCTTCCGCCGAGCCTCCGCACGGCGGAAACGGCCTCTTATCCTTACTCCCGCCGCCCTCCGCCGGCTTCCGCCGCCTGTCGGACCCCATCTGGGAGGCCTCGAATATCTTGGGAGGCCGACTTGTCCAGGGGCAACGTCAGGGGGGCATCGACCTGGAATCGGCGATACGTCGCCGATAGATCGGCGATGGGCCTCCGATGGTGCGTCCGCACCTTCCTGGGCAGCTTGGGGCTGTCGGGCCCCTGTCGGCGATCACCGGGCAATGGGGGGTCGATGCGCCCCCCCCCTGCGCTTTATCCCCCCCTGTACACCACGCAAAATGGTTAAGAAATCATGGGTTAAGAAATTCATAGTCTCAGAACGTGAATAAAAACCCGACGTTTCCATTAAAATCTTAGGATTTACATTGAAACGTTAAGAATCATCGAGACTCTGGCCGGAAACTTACGTTTTCTTAAGCATCACCTAAGGTGTACCGCTGCCCCCGACTTGTGCGTCCGCCGGCTGCCGCCGAGCCTCCGCACGGCGGAAGCGGCCCCGTGCCTGCGCTCCCGCCGCCCCCCGCAGGCCCTCCGCCGCCTGCCGCCGGGGAAGGGGCGGCGACGCCCTCAATCCTCGAAGGCGAGGGCCTCGCCTTCGACTCCTTCGATCCTCGGCTCCTTCGGTCCGCCGGGGAAGGGGCGCCGGCTCCTTCGGTCCTCGGCTCCTTCGGGCCTCGATCCGAATGACGTCGGCTCCTTCGGCCTTCCGGGGCGACGGGGCCTTGCTGGAGCGCCTGGTGTCCGGATCCCGTCGCCCTGCTGGGGTGGTGGGGCACAGGGCGGGCAGGGGCCTGGATTGGCGAGGTTCGAAGACAGAAATGCGCCACCCAGCGGTCGGAAGAAGTGGGTGGAACCGTGAAGTGGGAAGCGGTTGAAAGTGGATTGGGTTCCGTCCGCCCCCGAAGGGGGGCGGAAAAGGTGAGGCCACTCGATCATTGGAGTGGGAAGGCGCCTGAAGTGGATTGAATGCTTGGTTTCAGCGAAACCGAGGGGTAAGCATAGCTTGTCGGCGGTCGACTGCGACCCTCGGGGGGCCAGCTCTTCGGGCCTCTGGGCCCACGCAGGGTGTGGATCCAGGCCGACGAACGACCCCCAGTGAGGCCTCCGGGATCTCTGAGGCCGCGGATCTGCAACCAAAAACGGCGGGTGCCCTGGCACGCTCCGAAGTGGGATCGGAGTAGATGGGGTCGGAGGATCGCGCCGCATCGCCGATACATCGGCGATGCATCGGCGATGCATCGTCGACGTGGGCGATACATCGGCGACGTCGACGTGGAGAAAAGAGGGCTCCACATCGAGCCGCATCGCCGATGCGTCGGCGATGCGGCACGATCCTCCGACCCCATTGATCCCGCCTCTGGGGGCTTCTGGAGCTTCCTGGGGCCTCCTGGAGCCTCTTGGGACATCCTGTGGCCTCTTGGGTTTTTCTGTGGCCTCCTGATGCCTCCTGGGACCTCATGTGGTCTCCTGGGGCCTCCTGGAGCCTCTTGGGGCCTCCTGGAGGGAGAGAGCGCTGGCACCGCGCGCACTGCAGGTCGCAGCGAAAGCGAAAAGGGCAACGGACGCGGCGGGCCGCGGAAGCGCGGAAGCAGGAACGCGGCACCTAGGGAGGAGGGAGGAGGGAGGAGGGAGGAGGGAGGAGGAGGAGGAGGAGGAGGAGGAGGAGGAGGAGGAGGATGAGGAGGAGGAGGAGGAGGAGGAGGAGGAGGAGGAGGAGGAGGGGGAGGAGGAGGAGGAGGAGGAGGAGCGAGGGGGGGCCTCTCGGCGGGCGCCCTTGACGAAGCCCACGATGCTTGCCGGCACCGCCACCTCAAGGGGGGGGGGCCACAGGAGCACGAGCGAGGGCAAGAGCTGCGAATTGGGCGATTTCTGAAACCCTGGACCCAACAACGTTTGCATCTCTGGGGGGCGCCTCGCTTACTTCCGCCGCCTTCCGCCCAGCTTCTGCCGGCTTCCGCCAGCGGAGGCGGCCTCGTTTTACTTCCGCCGACCATCCGCCGCCCCTCCGCCGCCTTCCGCCGAGGAAGAGATGACAATTCCTTCGATCCTCGAAGGCAAGGCCCTTTTTGGAGAGCCCCAATGGTTGGACATGTGCACCAAAACCAAAAGAGGGACTTGCCTCTACCAGGGGAAGATGACCCCAAATGTTGGCGTTGGTGGTCGTCCTTCGGTCACCTGCGAACCCCGAGTATCACCACCACCGCCGAGATCAGCATCACCTTTCCTCCGTTGGAGGCAGCAGACGATACTGGCGTTGCTGCCAAGCTCTAGGCCTCTCAAAGAAAGCAAAAGAAAACGGCGCGTGCCCTGGAGGGCGGGTCCGGTCACAAGGCGGCGAGGGGTGACGGCCCAAAACATAGATCTAATCTCCGCCCAAAAAACTTGTCAAATTCGGGTTATGAAATGTTCCCATTTGGTGCTCAAGAAAAACATGCGGCGCCAAGCGCGAATCCGTGTGAGAGGTGTACAACCGCCTGAGAGCTTGGTCAGGTTGCGTCCGGGCGAGGGGTCGGGTGGGGACAGTGGTCAAAGCTTTGCGAGGGTTGGGGAGAGTAGGGGGATTGTGGAAGCTCCGAGAGGGGCGGGGAGGGGTGCGGAACAATGGGCAGAAGAAAGGAGGGTGACGATAAGGAGAATGATGCAATAATAACAGATCCAGAAATATTCTCCATGCTCTGCGGATGACAGGATCACAACACAAATAATAACACGATGAGAGAGGATACACGAGATACACGAGAAGAAGAGGACAATCAAAAGGAACACACAACATCAATCATGCGCTTGTCGTTAAGGGCGCGGCTCCCCAGATATGAGTGATTGCTATGTCTCCAGCCTCTGGACTTCCAAATATTGCCAACTGCTTCATGTCAAGAGGAAGTATTGCTTGCCCCCTCTGGGGCTCCCCTTGGGGCGTTCCTAGAGCCTTCTTAGGCCGCCATGGAGGCCTCTTGGGCCGTCTTGGGGCGTCTTGGGCCGCCTGGGCGCTCTCTGGGAGGGTGGAATGTTGTCTCATCCGCTTTTGTTTCGTCCGCTTCTGTTTCGTCCGCTTTTGTGTCGTCCGCTTCTGTTTCGTCCGCTTCTGTTTCGTCCGTCTTTTGTTTCGTCCGCTTTTGTTTCGTCCGCTTTTGTTTCGTCCGCTTTTGTTTCGTCCGCTTTTGCTTCGTCCACTTCGGTTTCGTCCGCTCCTGCTTCGCGCGGTTCGTGTGAAAACTGGGGGGACGAAAACCGGATGAATTCAAACCGGGCGAATTGAAACCGGATGAATTCAAACCAGGCGAAACTAAAACCGGATGAATTTGAACCGGATGGGTTAAAACCGGATGAATTTAAACGGGCGACTTAAAACTGGATGAATTTAGCCGGACGAAGTAGAACCAGGTAAATTGAAGAAGCCCTATGAATTTAAACGGGCGTAATAAAACCGGATGAATCTAAACAAAGCGAATTCAATCCGGATGAACTCAAACGGACGAATTTGAACCCGATGAATGTGGATTGCACGAATAAGATCCGGATGAATTCAAGACGGGCAAACTAAACCCGGATGAATATAAACGGGGCGAATTGGAACCGAATGAATTTCAACTGATGCGCGTGACAAGATTTTTGAGTAATTGGGCTGCTCAATAATTAAAGTCACCACGAGGGGATCGATCCGCCAAGGATCACCGCCCTGGGAAAACACTCGACCCGGAAAAGCGAGCTCAACCCGGGAAACGGGAGCGCGAACCCAAGAATGAAACAGCGCGACCCACGGAAACCGAACCACGAACCCGGGAACCGCGGGACGCGCCGAACCCGGGAAATACAGACGGCTGGAGGCGTAGAAGGAGAGGGCGACGAGGCTCACCTCAAACAGCCTCGCAATTCGGAGATCCGAGTTGCTGCGCGCGAGGCGGTCGGGCCCCTTTTGCCTGAGATGTCCTCGCAACTCCTGGCTCCTTGAAGATGTGCGCGAGATGATCCAGCTCGTTTCGCCCGAAACATCCTCGCAACTCCAAGCTCTCAGAAAATGTGCGCGAGGTGGCCGGGCGTGTCTCGCTTGAGACATCCTCACAACTCTGGGTTCCGAGATGCTCCGCCAGAGGTGGTGGAGAGGGGGGAGGAGAGGGGAGGGGAGGAGGGAGGAAGGCGAGTGGAGGGAGGATCGAAGGAGGGAGGAGGGAGGGAGAAGGACGAGGAGGAGGATAGGATAGTAGTTTTGTGCGCCTCCCTGGCCCTCGTCATCGTGGTCGTCGTGGCATCATGTTTTTTTCTCGGCTCCCACGGCGCTGCCACGTGACGCGTTGCATTGCATTGCGTGGCGCTGCATTGCATTGCATTGGATCGTGTCCTGTTGCGTTGCATTGAATTGCACTGCGTTGCACTTGCATTGCGTTTGCAATACATTGTTACATTGCATTGCAAGAATTTGCGGGCGAGGGGGAGGACAGGAGGGAGGAGAAGGGAGGAAGGTAGAGAGAAGGGAAATAAGGAGGACTGAGGAGGATGGGAGGGGGAGGAGGGGAGGGGGAGGAGGGAGGAAGGACAAGGAGAATTGGATAGAGTTGTTGTTCGCCTCCCTGGCCCCCGTGATCGTAGTCGTCATTTTCGTCATTGTCGTTCGTCGTCTCAGTCGTCGTCGTGGCACGATGGTTTTCTCAGTCCACGCGGCGCTGCCACGTGACGGCTGCAACTGAACATTGCTTCTTCGCGCCTCCAATCATTGCCACGTGGCGAGTGGAGTGGCATAATATTTTTTGGTGGCCCCCGCAACGTTGCCACGTGACGAAAGGAATGAAATATCTGTGTTTTCCGGCCCCCGTGGCGCGGCCACGTGACGAGTAGAGTGGAAGGGCAAAAAATCCTCGCGCCCCCAGGCGTTGGCATGTGACGCGTGGAGTGGCTTGGTATTTGTTGTTGCCCCCCGCGGCGTTGTCACGAGACGAATCGTGGAATAGTCTTCTGTCGGTCCCCGCCAGGCGGTGCCACGTGGCGAATAGAGTAGAATAACAGTTGTTCCAGCCCCCGCGGCACTGCCACGTAACGAGTAGAGTGGCGCTGCAACGTGGCAGCCGCCCAATCAACCAGCCAACCAACCTACCTGCCTACCGACCGACCAGCCACCAACCAACCAACCAGTCAAGCAACGATCCTGTTGCGTTGCATGCATTGCACTGCGTTGCACTTACATTGCAGTTGCAATACATTGCATTGCAGTAAATTGCTGGCGAGGGGGAGGACAAGCGGAAGGACGCGGGAGAAAGGTAGAGAGGAGGGGAGGAAGAAGGAGGACTGAGGGAGGTGAGGGGAGGAGGGGATGGGGAGGAGGGAGGATGGGGGAGGAAGGAAGGATGAGGGAGGATGGAGGAACGAGGAGGACAGGGGGAGGGAGAAGGACGAGGAGAAGGATCGGAGAGAATTGTTGCTAACCTCCCTGGTCGTCGTCATCGTCGTCATCATCATCGTCGTCGTGATCGTTCTCGTCGTCGTCCTCGTTGCCGTCCTCGTGGCATAATGTTTGTTTCGGCTCCCGCGGCGCTGCCACATGACGACTAGAATGGAATACGATGTCTTCGCGCCTACTGGCGTTGCCTCGTGGCGAGTAGAGCGGCGTAGTATCATTTTCGGCCCCCGCGGCGTTTCCATGTGACGAAAGGAGTAGAATAGCTCGTTGTTTCGGCCCCCGCGGCGCTGCCGCGTGACAAGTAGGGTGAATGGATACTGTTTCTTCGCGTCTCCAGGTTGCCACGTGGCAAATGGAGTGGGTAAGTTTGTTGGTCCTAAGCGGCATTGTCACGTGACGAATGTTGTGGACTAGTATGTTTCTTCCCCCCCCTCGCCCCCCCGCAGGCGGTGCCGCGTGGCGAATTGAGTGAAATCTATGTTTCTCAACCCCCGCGGTCTGCGACGTGACGAGTAGAGCGGAATTGTATTTTGTCGCCCGCCAAGACGTTGCCACGTGGCGAGTGGAGCGAAACATGTGTTTCGGCCCCGCGGCGCTGCCACGTAACGAGGCACACGTTGCGTTTCAGCGCATTGCATTGCAATACATTGCATTGCGTTGCGTTGCATTATATGGCATTGCAAAACATAGCGTTGCATTGGATTGCCTTGCACTGCGTTGCATTGCACAACGTTGGGTTGCATTGCATCCTGTTGCGTCGCATTGTTTTGCACTGCGTTGCATGTTCATTGCAGTTGCAAAACATTGCATTGTAGGAACTTGCGGGCGAGGGGAGGAGGAGGAGGAGGAGGAGGAGGAGGAGGAGGAGGAGGAGGAGGACAGGGAGGGAACAGAAGGGAGGAAGGTACAGTGAAGAGGAGGGAAGCGGGAGGAGTGATAATGGAGGAAAGGGGGAGGAGGGGAGGGAGGATGGAGGGGAGAACTGGCCAACCACCCGGTCAAGCGGGCAACCGGCCACCCAGCCACCGTATCGTATCAATCAACACACCGACCAAACACCAGTGAACCAACTGGCCAACCAACGAACCAACAACCCAACCAACCAACCAGCCAACCAACCAACCAACTAACCCCGTCGCCTCGGGAAAAAAATGACCCAGAAACCGGTGAGGCAACCAGCCAGCCAACCAGTCAGCCAACCAACCAACCAACCGCACAAGCAATCAACAACCACTCCATCAACCAACCCACCCACCAACCGCCGCTCAACCAACCAACCAACCAACCAACCAACCCACCAATCAACCGCCGCACAAACAACGAACAACCAACCAACCAACCAACCAACCAATCCTCGCCCAACCAACCAGCCAACTGGCCAATCAACCAACAAACCACGCAAAGCAATGCGGATCCTTTGGCCCTCCTCGGACCAGAGCGCGCTGCATACGTAGTTACCAGCGAGCGGCAGGCTGTATTCAAACCGGCGTGATTACGCCCCGCTAGCTTTGTCTACGATTTCTTACTTATGTTCGGAAAACTGGTGGGTTGGACCCGCTGTCATCGCAGGGTTCCCCGGGGTTCCTTGGTCTTGTTTCCTGACAGAAGGGTTTCCCAGGGTCCACCGGTCTTGCTATATTCAAGCAGGCGTTCCCAAGGCTCCTCGGTCTGCGTTGCGTGGTTCCTTGGTCGTGGTGTTCAGCCGCCTTCTGCGGGTGTTTTGGCCTCGACTGTTCGGGTTTCTTGGTTTGTGTATTCTGGTGCGTTGGTCCTGG
>CAUYUJ010017863.1:20000-70000 GCA_963575745.1 Prorocentrum cordatum
AGGGCGAGATGGCGGTGAGAAGGGGAAGGTGGAGGGGATGGAGACGGGGCGGGCTGGGGAGGGGCGGGGGGCGAAACGGGTGAAGGGGGAATCTGATGGTGAGGGAGGGCGGGCTGAATCCTCAATGAGGAAATACTTGGCACCCGTGGTGGTCGTCCGCGCGCGGCTGCGGGCATGGCGCGCCCGCTCCCGCATGGCGGAGAAGGAGGAGGAGGCGGAGGAGGAGGAGGCTCCTCCATGGCGCGGAAGTGCTGCGGCCCACTCGGGCGGAAGTCTGCGCGCCGCTGCTGCAAGCGCTTCCGCTCCTTCGCCCACCACTGCGCTGGCGTCGGCGCTGGCGTCGACGTCGGCGCTGGCGTCGGCGCTGGCGCCGAGGAGGAGAGGATGGTTACTACTACGACTACGACGATCATGAAGTGCTACACCACTACTCCCACTACCGCACTTACGTTACTACTACTACTACTACTACTACTACTACTACTACTACTACTACTCCTACTACTACTACTACTACTACTACTACTACTACTACTACTACTACTACTACTACTACTACTACTACTACTACTACTACTACTACTAACTACTACTACTACTACTACTACTACTACTACTACTACTACTACTACTACTACTACTACTACTACTACTACTACTACTACGCTACTACCTACTACGACTACTACTACTATTCCTACTACTACTAGTACTACTACTACGACTACTACTACTACTACTACTACTACTACTACTAACTACTACTACTACTACTACTACTACTACTACTACTACTACTGCTACGACTACTACTACTACTACTACTACTACTACGACTACTACTACTACTACGCTACTACTACTACTACTACTACTGCTACTACTACTACGACTACTACATACTACTACTAATACTACTACTAACTACTACTACTACTACTACACTACTACTACTTACTACTACTACTACAACTACGACTACTACTACTACTAGCTACTACTACTACTACTACTAACTACTACTACTACTACTACTACTACTACTACTACTACTACTACTACTACTACTACTACTACTACTACTACGACTGCTATTTTGGCGACGACGACTACGCCTACTACTACTGCTACTACTACTACTACTGCTACTACTACTACTACGACTACTACAACGACTACTACAACGACTACAACAACAACAACTACAACTACTACTACTATTACTACTACGACCACGACTAGTACTACGACTACCACTAGCACTACCACTACGACTACTACTACTACTACTACTACTACTACTACTACTACTACTACTACTACTACTGCTATTACGACTACCACTACTACTACGACTTCGACTACTACTACTACTACTCCTCCTCCTCCTCCTCCTCCTCCTCTTACTACTACTACTACTACTACTACTACTACTACTACTACTGCTACTACGACAACTACTACGACGACGACGACGACGACGACGACGACGACGACTACTACTACTACTACTACTACTACTACTACTACTACTACTACTACTACGTCTACTAATAGGTTGGCTGCAAGCAACCAGGTATAAACCTGCAGCGAAATCAAGGATGACGTACGACAGCAGGGAAAGATGCAGACGTGCCCGAACCACCACTGAGACCTGCACCATCGTCGTCGGCAGTAACACGAAATCAAACATCAGCATTGCCACCCAAGCCCCACGGACCTCGACCTTATCCACGGTCATTTCGGGGAGACATCCAGACACCAGAATGACCACGGGGTGAAGACAGAACCCACGGACCCCTGACCACAATGACACTACAGGGCGGAAACCTGAATCCCAAGGACACATAGACGGCCACAAGAACGGCACGAGAGCCGAAACGCAAAGCTGTGGGCGAATCTGAAACGCACCGCCTCTTTTCAGCTGGTAGTCGAGTCTGGCACAGCGTGCTGAAGGCACGTGCGCCAGTGGCGGGAGAGCTGTCTGACGAGACACTACTACTAGCAACGCCCGCCCGAGCTGCGCTCACACGGGGCACTTTGGCTTGTTCACATCGAACTCGTCTCCGAAGCTGTCGGTGTACTTGGGGTCGGACTTGAAGCACAACTCGTACTTGTCGCCGCCCTCGTTGCCGCAAGTCCAATGGTAATTCGTCCTGTCAGTGGGTGCGGGGATGCCCGGCGTCTCGAAGACCGCGTTCGCCGCGTAGCACAAGCAAGTCCTGCGCACTTGTTCACCCGCATGCCAGCAAAAAAACTTGTCCTTACCCTTCCGGTCAGATTCAACTCCGTCAGAATCGGTCTCTGATCCCTGCCGGGCCCGCAGATTCGTCGAGCTGCGCTCGGCCGTGGCGACGACGGTCCACCGAGGACTGCCATGAATGGGTAAGTGCAGCCGGAGTGGGCGAGAGAAAAAAGCTGACACGCGTTGGTACGAGCCCCACGTGAGGGCTCGAGCTAGACGGTGCTCCTCGTCTCCGTGCTGTTTTCGCCTTCCTTCGCTCCGTCTTCGCTCTGCCTGTGCGGCGAAACGACATCAAAACGAAAACGGCCCACGAAATCGCCCAAACACCGCTTAGCTCGAGCCCTGCGCCCCACGCAACTGGCCGCCCTCCCCCCCTGAAAGGGGCCCAGCGACAGACAAAGAAATGGACACAAATAACAATATCCTCCACATGTTCCCATATCTTCTTGGTTTTCGTCTTCCCCCCCGCTTCCCATATTCTCCTATGTTTTCCTGGGGGTCGACGATTCATTGTGTCTGCATGTTTTTTCCCCTCCTGATCCTTTTTTGAGCAGGGACCGACCGTCCCAGCATTCCTAGAGTCCTACCGCGAAATGTTCTTAGAACCCAACAATGTCCCAAGAACAAAAACCATGTTCTTATAGCATAAACCCGATGCGACATGATAAGGCAGACTCCGCCAGAAATGTTCTGAGAAGATTTCGTGGGAACCACAACAGGTTCTTAGAACATTGCTTGGTAGGCCTATGGGCAAGAACGCCTCGCCACTGCTCCACGTGACTGACTTGGGCCCTCGAGGTTGCGGCGCGCAGGCTCCGATCTCCGGCGGACCGGCGTGCCCAGGATGAGGCACCGGTCCCCGGGGAACGGGTCCCGGGGCCGCCGGGGCCCACGTCACGACGTCGGGGCTCCGGGGGGTCGTGTCTTGAGCAGGGACCGACCGTCCCAGCATTCCTCTAGTCCTACCACGACATGTTCTCAGAACCCAAAAATGTTCGAAGAACAAAAACCAGGCTCTTTGAACTTAAGCCATATGTGTTAAAACAAGACAGCCCCAGCCAGAAATGTTCTAAGAGCATTTCGTCGTTGAGACCACAGAAAACTCTTAGAACATTCCTTGGTAGGAATATAGGCGAGCCAGGACGCTTCGCCACTGCTTGATTCCTGACGCCGCGGGGATCGTTCCACCTGGAACGAACGGCCGTTTCCGAAACGTCAGATCCTTCGACGTCGACCGGCTCTGGGTCGCCGGCGGCGTTCACCGTTGAACGCCAACGGCGGGGTCGCCGCCAATCGACACGACGCGAACCGACCGTATCCTTTTGCAGGCACATCTGCCAACAATAACTTGGCTCGGACGAGCCCTGCATGGGACGAACCGTCAACACGACTCCGGCAGATCGTAATTGCCTCGTCGTGCCTCGATCGTCTGGCATAATCATCTTAGCCCAATCGGGAGCCCGTGGCCTGTACATCGCGCAGGACCCCGTGGCCATATTCTTGCAGGCCTGGCACGCGTCCGCCTTGGAGCCGTAGGAGCCGTCCTTCTTCGTGGGGGCAGGGCCCACAGGCTCCGGCGGCGGCCAAATGCCGAGGGCGATGAGCTCCTTGGGCGTCGTGGGTGGGAAAACATACATCCACAACATTTCATAGAGCACCTCTCGGGTGATGAGGAGCTTGGGTTAAGGAACTTGCGTTTCGACGTCAACCTCGATTGAGGTGGGGCTTGCGTGTCGACATGCACTGCGAACCGCATGCTAGTTGCAATTTGGATTGCAACCTACATGTATGTCTGCATTCCGATGAGCATGTCGATTGCAAATGAATGTTCATTTCGACTGGAATCGGATGTGCGTATCGATGTTCGTTCATAGTGCAACGTACTTTGCATGTTGGTCCAAGCTCCTCCTAGCATGTCGATGTGCTGTTCGACGTCGATGATATTTTAATTTCGATGTGCAGTTCTACTTGCATCCTGACTTGCAGCTTAATTCGCAATTTGAAGTGCAGGCCGATCTGAATATAGATGTTTATCCCGGTGCACAGATTGTATACAATTAGACTTGCCCTTCGATTTGCATAGTCAACAAGCGGGACAGCCACGGGACATCCCAAGGGGTCAACCACGGGACAACCCACGGGATAACCACAGGACAACCAATGGCGAAGACACGAGGCAACTCGTGGACCAGCGGGACAGTCCACGAAACAACCTCAGGGTAACCAGGGAGCATCACGCGGGACATCCCACGGGACCACCACAAGGCAACCAGCGGGACAACCACGAGACATCCCACGGCCAAGGGAAAACTGAGGGACGGCCCACAGGACAACCCGTGAGGCACCGCCAGGCTCACGAAGAGCATGGCTGTCCGACTTGACCGTCGCCTTGGGAGACACATCGTCCTTCCACGCAGCTGTGCCTCGCCAGCACGCGCGACGAGACCATAAACCGAACCTGCTCTTCCGATTGGGAGCGGCAGTCCCCAAATATGGTGGTGACAACACCCAGCGGAGTCTCGGGCGATTTGGTGTCACCACCCGGTTTGGGCACTCGTGTGGGTTTTCGAGGACGTCCCGAATGCTTGTGGGTCCACGAGTCACAGAGCCCAGCGGTGGCCCCGTGCTCCCAAACCTGGCGGTGACTCTCTGGGGATTCCAGGTCACCACCTGATAGACATCTCACCACATGGTTTGGGGGCGGAGGTTTGGAGGTGAGAGCGGCGTCACCGACGCCGCTCGCACCTCCAGACCTCCGGTCCACGGCCCCGCGGTCTGGCCTCCTCGGGCCGCGACCCCCCCGGACTCTGGTCGGCATGCGCAGGCACCACCATCAGTGGCCGCGCCGCAGCGACGACAACGCGTGTCGCCGCCGCGGTTCGCATGCGTCAGCCGTCCGACGTCGTCGTCGTCGTCGTCGTCGTCGTCGTCGTCGTCGTCGTCGTCGTCGTCGGTTCCCCTGGCCTGGGCCCCACTACAGCAGGCCATGGCCGACGGCGAGGACTACGCCGTCCACGTGCTGTCCGGCAGGGCCGCGGCGCCGCTCGAGGTGCACATCGACTGCCAGGGCACCGTGGACTGCGCCCGCAGCAAGGGCAAGGCGCTGGCCATGAGCAACGCCGGACGCCACATGTGGCGGCGCTGGTGGGCGGAGATGGACGGCGGCGAGGTGGCGGTGGTCAAGGTAAAGGCCCACCGGACAGTGGGCGAGTGCCTGAGCCTGCACGAGGAATGGACCAGGCGAGGCAACGAACTCACCGACACCTACGCCAAGAGAGGAGCGGCGAAGTGGCAGACCAGGGCCGAGCGGGCCTGGTGACGCCTCCCTCTGCTGGCTGGAGGGGAGACCGCGCAGGAGTTAGCAGCGGCCTTCGTCGTCGTCGTCGTCATCGTCGTCGTTCGGCGGTAGTGGTGCCCGCTTGCGCGCGCCGCGTCCGCCGCCGAGGGATTCCTCGGCATTGCGTTGGACCGTTGGACCGTCGTCGTCGTCCGTCGTCCGTCGATCTTCTCCTCCTCCCTCCCTCCCTCTTCCTCCCTCCCCCCTTGTCTCTCCACCGGTGCCGCTGCTCCCCGGGACCTCTGCGGGGAATCGCTCCGACCAGGAGTCCGAAGCGAACCTGGCCATGGGGACGAGGAGCTGGCAGCGGTATCCGGGCCCCTCTCCCCTGTCTTCCAACACGGGGCCCTGAGAGATTGGGCCCCTCGTCCGCAAGATCCCATCCCTCGGGGCCCCATCCTTGAACCGCCAACTCCTGACACTCCCCCAAGTGGGCCTCGCAAGCGGCAGGGCAGTTTTTCGGCTGGTCTCAACGAGACCTTCTCTGGAACGAGAAAACTACAAAAGTGCCCTCCCCGAGACGGACACAAACAAATACTGCTCCCGGACTAGAACTGGAGCCAGAACCAACAGAAACTGAGACAGAAGCGGGGAAAACACTGGCTCTTGAACCAGCAGCAAAAACGGCACAACGGAGCCTTTCCACAAACTGGCCCTGCCGTGTCCATGGCCCACGAAGGGGGCCTTCTCTTCACGAGTGGGGTCGCGCCAACCGGGTGCGCTTCGATGCTGGAAAGGAACATGTCCACTGAATGTCTAAATCGCGACCTGCTGAAGATACTTTCAAAATCCTGGGGCTGTTTTTGACCCAAAGTTGCTAATGACAGACGCTGCGGAGAGCTGCGTTGCTGGCTGGGCGGGGAGGAGCTCGCCCTGGCCCGGGCGCAGAGAGAGAGGTGTGCACGCACGCCTTCTCCTGGCGGAGGCCCTCCTGGGCCCAGACCACGAGCGGGGACCGGTCGCCTCGGCATTGCTGTGAGCCCACCATGGGATGCTCTTAGAATCATGTTCCTCAAGCTAGCAGCGGCCACCATTCACACAGACATGAGACGGACGATCCAGTTTTTCACGAGGACGCGTCCTCACTCAGGACGAGGTGCACTTGAGAATATATAATGCTGAGCTTGCTTGGCAGCAGGGGAAAAGGACCCGGGCCCGGATCAAGATTCACCAGATCTGACTGCATAGCATTGGCTCCCAGAAATAATTTCAAGCACCCGGAAAAGTGTCAACAGAGTGTCGAAACAGTGTCGAAACAGTGTCGGGCGAGTGTCTCCCAGGGCCCGACACGTGAAAACCCTTGAGTTTTCGGTACTTGTTGGGCGCTTGAAATTCTTCCTGCTGGTCAAGGCTGAAGTAGGTTGGAGCATGACAATCTGAGAATCCAAGGATGCCCCAATAACACAAACAATGTTTCTCTAGAACATGGAGCCGACGCATTGAAACAAGACGGTCTCGGCAAGAGATGCTCTAAGGACAGCTCGTGCCAACTCCGAGGAGTTCTCAAAGCATTCTTTGGTGGGCCCGTTGGCAAGCCAGGAAGCCGCGCCACTGATTGAATGGAGACCTGATATAGACCGGATCCGAGTATATGGGATCGGAGGATTGCACCGCATCGCCGATGTATCGGCGATGTATTCGCAATGCGTCGGCGATGCATCGGCGATGCAGCAGCGACGTCGGCGATACATCGGCGGAATCGGCGTGGCGAAGACCGAGCTCCACATCGAGCCGCATTACCGATGCATCGGCGATGCGGTGCGATGCTTCGACGCCACCTACTACTCGGAACCCAGTTGGGACGCCTCGCCAGTACTGGAAGGAGTTGGAACTTCGCAAACTGGGTCCGAGCTAAACGGGGGATCTTAGTAGGCTTTTCCATATTCCCCCGTTTGCTACATACCCGTCTGCGGCGCCAAACACCCCCCAAACCAAATCCCCGACGTCATGATTGTTTCATAACGTCGACCCCCGGAGGTCTCGACACATTCCCCAGGACCGGTTTCTCATTCTGTGTGAATCCATGTTGTCGACGGCCCCGAGGCCCAGTGAGGGCCCCCAGAGGCCGAAAATTATGAAAAAACGCCCGTCGTGATTTGCTCATGACCCGATCGGGCTCTGGGAACGGGGGCATAGCCAAACGTGGAAATCGGCGTTCCACGTGTAACCAGCCTCGAACTTATCCCTATCACTAAGATGGGTGTGCAAAAAACATGGACAAGCTTAGGGATGTGCTCGCAGAAACTGAGGGGGTCCTCAAGATCGGCATCGAGGTGAGGTGATGCCAAACACAGGGGATGGGGACATGTTTTGAGCAGGGACCGACTGTCCCGGCATTCCTACAGTCCTACCACGAAATGTTCTCAGAACCCAAAAATGTTCTATAAAGAAAAGCAATGTTCTTAGAACTTAAACCAGATGTAACAAACCAAGACGGTCCCAACCAGATACGTTCGAAGAACATTTCGTGAAAACCACAGAAGGTTCTTAGAACATTGTTTGGTAGCGCTGTAGGCGAGCCAGGACGCTTAGCCACTGCTGGACTACATGAGGGTGAAGACACGGGCCCGAAATGTTCCCTTTCGGGCCCCAATCCCAGAGATCCGATGTGGTGATGTTTTCCATGCGGGATCCCCCAGAAGTCTCGACCCCTTCCCCGGGGACGGGTTTTTCATCCTGGGCCGCTTTCTGACGGATCCCGGGGCCCAGCGAGTGCCCCCAGAGGCCGAGCACTGCGAAAAACCTCCGTCTTGCTTTTCAAGGACTGGCTTCGCAATCTCTGGGACTCTCGAAAAGCGCAACACGTTCAATCTCTGGGACTGGCTTCGCAAGGGGAAGCCCCCGTTAGCATCCGCCCGACGATCCGGGCCAGAGGTGAGCCTTGCCATCCTGACAGGCGGTGTCGGCGCCCGGCTCTCCTCCGTACAACCAGCCTCCTGGGATCGTGCCCTCCTCCCTCCGCGGCCGCCCCCCTCCCCAGACCACCCCTCAGACTTTGGTGGTGCACTCGCTTCACAAGAAGGCGTGTTTTGCTTCTCAAGTCCCTGGCCCCAGGCCCATCACAGCCTGGTCCGGCTCGAAGAAGGACGCAGAAAGGTGGGGCCCGGGACTCCAGTGACGATTGTCTCCGACGCTGCGATTGTTTCGCCAGGTCGGATCTCGGGGCCCGACCTCGCGCATTTCCCATGGCGTGGACCCCAGAAGTCTGGGCCCGTTCCCTGGGACCAGTGTTCCGTCCCAGGTCGTTGCTCGACGGTCCCAGGGCCCGGCAAGAGCCCCCAGAAGCCGAACATTGTTGTACATGTGCTTGGTTTTGTTGTATCTATGTAGACATACACACACGACTCTATATCTCTCCATATCTACATATGCATACATAACAAATAATCCACGGCCCTGCCCCATCAGATCGGACGCTGGCCAACAGAAAAAACAGATTCGGGGGAACAAGCACACACACACAAGAGCCCCGGACCGCCTCTTGTCGAGCCTAATCGATCTGTGAGGGACCATGGGGCCCGAAACCGGACGCGGCAGCCGCCTACCCAAGGCCCAAGGCTCGATGCCAAGTGTCACGCTGCCTGCCCCCGGTCGCCCACCCACCCCCATGTCTCCCTCTCACCCCCATCGCTCTGCAGCGTCTCCACCCCGTCCTCCTCCTCCTCCCTCCCCGCTCTCCTCCTCCTATCCCCCCCCCCCTCCTCCTCCACCGCCCGTTGTGCAGGGTCCGCCTCCGCCACGACGGACGGTCTGGACCCATACCCCGGGACCGGCTCTCCGTCCCGAGCCGTTTTCGGACGGCCCCTGGGCCCAGCGAGGGCCTCAAGAGGCCGAGCCTTGCCAAAATATCTCCTGATGGGCCTGCTTTCGACCACCACCACCACCATAAGTTGGAGGGGGGAAGGAGGAGGACGAGGAGGAGGAGGAGGACGACGAAGAGGAGGAGGTGGAGGACCCCCTCCCCCTCCAACTTATGGTGGTGGTGGTGGAAAACAGGCCCATCACCTCCCGCTGCGAGTTCTTCACGACCCGAGGGGGCCTGGACACGGCGGACGACCCAAACCCCCGATCTGAGGATTGTTTCACAACGTCCACCCCTGGAGGCCTCGACCCATTCCCCAGGACCGGTGTTTCATCCTGAGTCGCTGTTCGGCGGCCCCGATGCTCGGCAAGGGCCCCGGAGACCCCACAGAGCGAAAAACCTCCCGTCGTGACTTTTGTCATGACTCCAGCTGAGCAAGGACCGACCGTCCAGGTATTCCGATAGGCCTACCAAGAAATATTCCTAGAACCCAAAAGTGTTCGAATAACAAAAACAATGTTCTTAGAACATAAGCCCGAGGCGTTAAAACAACACACTCTCGGCCAGAAATGTTCCACGAACATTTCTCGGAAAGAAGAAAGTTCTTAGCACATTGTTTGGTAGGCCTATAGGCACGCCAGGACGCTTCGCCACTGCTTGACAGAGACCCCACGTAGCGAAAAAAGACCGTCGTGATTCTTGCCACGACTCCAGGGGCTCTACTCGACACGGCGAACGACGTCCGCCCCGGCCGGTGTCCTCACGCGTGGGCTCGGCGGCCGGCGGGGCCACGGGCTCCGACGCAAGGCGCGCGTGCAGCGCGCCGCGGCCCGCTGCCAGGGGCGCCAGGGCGAGCAGCAGGGGCAGCGGCCTGCAGGGCACGGCCTCCCCTCTCCTCCCCTTCCTCCTCCTCCTCCTCCTCCTCCTCCTCACTCCTCCTCTCCCTCCTCCTCCTCCTCCTCCTCCCCTCCTCCTCCTCTCCTCCCCCTGCTCCTCCTCCTCCTCCTCCTTCTCCTTCTCCTCGTCCTCCTCCCTCCTCCTTTCCCTCCTTCTCCTCTTCCTCCTCCTTCACCACCTTCTCCACCTCCACCTCCTCCTCCTCTCCTCCTCCTCCCCTCTCTCCTCATCCTCCTCCTCCTGTCTCCCCTTCTCCTCTCCTCCTCCTCCTCCTCCTCCTCCTCCTCCTCCTCCTGCTCCTGCTCCTCCTCCTCTCCTCCTCCTCCTCCTCCTCCTCCTCCTCCTCCTCCCTCCCGCGAGGTCCTGGCGCTGCAGTTCTGTTCACACCGTTCGGGCGCGTTCGCCCGACGTCGTGCCCCGGGGCCCTCACTCTTCTCACCAGCTCGAGGAGGTCGCCCCGCGGCTTGGGAAAAGGCAGAGAGCAGCAGCTCGCCATCGCCCGGACGTCCATTCCCTGTGCTGTCTTCGGTTTCGTGCGTGGCTGTTTTGCAGGATGATCCGGGATGCTCCTTAACAATCCCCGCCGGGAAGAAGTGCACCCGTCCGAGCGATACCAAGGCAGGGGAAGGCAGAGCAAGAAGAGCAGCAGCAGCAGCAGCAGCAGCAGCAGCAGCAGCAGCAGGGCAAACGGGCCGACGCGGCCAGCAGCTGCTGCCTGGCGCCCCCGCTCCGCGGGGCGCCAGGCCCCCGGGGCCCTCACAGATCGGTAGCGGTCAGAAGAAGGGCGCAGAACAAAAAAGTCGGTCCAGGGCTGTGGTGGTGATTCTCGACGCGGTGTCGCATGTTGTGGCAACGTAGATCTGAAGGTCTGCGCACCGCCTCCACAGATCTTGTTGGCGGCGCCGACGGCCGAGACGCCCTTCGGGTCGCGAAGAAATCAAACAACGGCTCGGAATGAAAAACTGGTCCTGGGGGGTGGGCCCAGACCGCTGGGGTCCACGTCGTGAAAAAATCAGGACGTCGGGGGCCTGGGTCCCCAGACATCCTTCGGCGAAGCCGAAGGCTGAGGAGCAACACGAAAGGGATCGAAGATCCTCCTCTTCCTCTCCTCCTGCTTCTCTTCCGGCGCGTTGCGGGCCCATGTCGTATTCGGGGCCTCGGCTCTGAGTCCGGGGTGGTTGTGCTTCGCTTCGGGCACGTTTCCCAAATCTGGGTTGGCAGAGTCATCCGAAAAGCAGTCTTCCCTCTCCTGCTCCTCCTGCTCCTCCTCCTCCGCCTCCTGCACCCAGATCTCCAGTGGTGAGCGTTTTTTGCTACTCGGCGCGTCGACCTTGGGAGTGAAGGGGGGAAAGGGGGGGGTCTGGCTCCGGACCTCTGCTCGGCGCGACTGCTTGCAGCAGTGCGTCCTATGGGGGGAGACCCCACCCGCTCGAAGCAAGCGCCCCAAAACAGCCGAGATCTACTCCATCGGGCGGGGAGGGACGGGGGGGAGGTGCGAGGGCCCGCGCCGATCGGCAAGACAGCGAACAAAGAACGATCACCAGCGATGCGATGTTGTAATCCAACTGGCGGTCCTGCCTCGGTCGCTTTCTCGGGGGCGTCCTCGGAGGGGGGGGCGTACGGCGGGAGGCCGCAGACCGTGGCCCGCCCTCGGGACGGCAGCCCTCGGGGCCCCACCTCTGCACGGCCGAGCCCCGACATCCGCCGACCTGCTGTTGTTTGAAGGGGCCCTGGGACACACAGATAAATAGACACAAATAGCAGGATGCCCCATATTTTCGTATATTTTCTTGGTTTTCGTCTCCCCCCCCCCACTTCCCATAGTTTTCCATATTTTCTTGGGAGTCGACGATTAGTTGTGTCTGTGTGTTTTTTCCCGTCCTGATTGTTGTTGTTTCGATCCGCGGCCCCAGAGACACCGACCGACTCCCCATAGCCAAGTTCTGCCCTGAACCCTTGGGCCCGAGGGAGGCACCCGGAGGCCGAGCTCGAGGACAACCGCCCGGAAGGAAAAATTCACTGCGTCGGAGACCTGGGAGTACATGGTGCTGGCCCCCCCCCCTCTCCACTGACGGCAGTTGGTCTGACGGCGGCGGCGGCAGCGCCTGCCTGTAGCACAGCGGCGCCATGGACCGGATCTTTCTACAGCGGCGGCAGCCGGGAGGGGGGGGGGGTCGCTTCGTTGAGGAGCGTGCGGGAGCCTCAGACGGCCCTGGGCTGCGGGGCAGTTGGAGGAGAAAGGGAAGAGAGGTTGGAGAGGGAGGGGGAGGAGGAGGAAACGACGGCGGCTCTGATCCTCCGCCACGCCACCTCCACCAGCAGGGGCGAGGGGGGGATCAGGATGCACAGTAGGAGGGAGCAGGGGGATGACGTCGACCAGGAGAAGGAGAAGGAGAAGGAGGACAAGGAGGAGGAGAAGGAGAAGGAGAAGGAGGAGGAGGAGGAGAGTGTCTAAAGATGACCAGGTTGACAACGGGGAGAGGTCTGAAGATATAAAAGAAGGACAAGGGGGGGAGGAGGAGAAGAGCAGAGAGGGGGAACGAGGAGGGAAGAGGAGAAAGGAGAAGAGAGGGGAAAGGGATGATGATGATGATGATGATGATGATGATGATGATGATGATGATGATGATGATGATGATGATGATGATGATGATGATGATGATGATGATGATAATCAGGGAGGGGAGAGAGAGAGAGAGGGAGAGACACGGCGAGAGATGGACATGGAGAGAGAGAGAGAGAACCAACAAACATAAAGAGATGAAACAATACATAAACAAAGAGAGAGAGGTGGAGAGAGCATAGAAGGGAAGGACGAAGAAGAACACTGGAGAAGAGAAGGCGAGAGAAGAAGTTTGGGCGAGAGGGGGGTGGAGGACGGAGGGGGGAGACGGGAAAGGGGAGAGCCAGGAGGATGGAGGCACCTCGCTACTCACTCCAGTCCTCCCCCTCCTCCACCTCTACCACCATCCTCTATTCCTCCTCCTCCTCCTCCTCCTCCTTCTCCTCCTCCTCCTCCTGCCCTTCATCGTCCCTCCTCCTCCTCCTCCTCCTCCTCCTCTTCCTCCTCTTCCTCCTCCTCCTCCTGCTCCTTCTCCTCCTCCTCCTCCTCCTCCTGCCCTTCGTCGTCCCTCCTCCTCCTCCTCCTCTTCCTCCTCCTCCTCCTTCCCCTCTTCCACGTCTCTCCCTCTTCCTATTCCTCATTCCTGCTCTTCCTCTCCCACCTCTGCTTCCTCCTTCCTCCTCCTCTCCTCTCCTCCACTTCCTCCCTTTCCTCCTCCTCCCTCCTCCTCCTCCTCCTCCTCCTCCTCCTCCTCCTCCTCCTCCTCCTCCTCCTACGATTCCTTTACCCCCTTCTCATCCTCCGCAGATCCCTCCTCGTCCCTCTCTACACGTGGGAGATAAGACGGAACAGAAGGTCGTGCCCGAATGCGCACGGACACAGGCCGATAGCATTGCACATCGGGTATTCGTGCGCGCTCGGCGCCTCAAAATAATAATGGCATCCACCACTGAAATCTTGGAGACCGTGACAGCTGCTATGCGCCGAGCCCGCGACTGCCTGATGACTGAAAACAGGCGCCTGACCGCAAAAGCACAAGCACTCACCCTCCTCCATCCTAAGCTTGGTCAGACTGGTAAACTGCGTAGACGCCACAGAAGACGAGACAGAGTGAGCAAGAGCTCCTAATGGGCAAGTCCGTCAAGACAGCGACAACGATGATACCGTACCTACGAGCTCGCACGGAGCAACTGTTGACTTGGGTACAGGACAGGCGGAGGCTAGGCGACAAACACCAGGGCAGCTGAAGCTGGACAGGCAGCACCACAAGGCTTCTGCTACAAAAAGCTTCGTGGTTGTCCCCCCTTTTCATGGTTATCAATGCGTTTCCTGTGCCCAATCCGGTCTCCCTCCTCACTTCTTGCTCCATCCTGCGCCACCCCTTCGGTGGTAACTCATGGGAGCCTCTCATGTCATATTGCTGGCTCTTGCGAATCGGCGCTGTTCGAGGCGACATCGACGCCGATCGAAGCTACACAAACGCTAGTCGACGCTAAATCGGCGATGACTCATCGATGACAAGACGCCAGCGCACGCTAATGCACCCTTGAGGCTGACATGCGAAGACATACACAAGGCTACCATGATTTGCTACTGGCCGCCGCCGCAGTCGTCGCCGTCGGCCCCCAGCCAGGGTCGGCGGCACCGGCCGTAAGGACTCCTCAATACGGGGACGTACGAGGCTCCCATGCTTTGCTACCGGACATCCCTCTCCCTCCCTCCCTCCATCCATGGTGACGGGACCTCGCAGCACGCCAGCGCGCGGTGCACGAGGGATTCGCCACTGGACGCCAGGGACCGAGGCCGTGGGGAAAGTGGTACGCACGGGCCCATTAGCCAAGAAGGGGCATGCCCCCCACCTCGCCTCGTCGTGAAGATAGCACGACGGAACGCTGCTTGGGCAATTCTTGACCTCCTGACGCCCTCACCAAATCCTGGGAGCGTGCAAAAAACTGCTCAGGATGATCGTCTGGACCTGGGGAAGGTTGGCGGTGCGCACAAGGGAGCAGGGAGAGGGGGGGAAAGCTTCTTAGAAGGAGGCCGCTTCTCAGAAGGCGCCGGCCCTACATCGATGAGGCCCGCGCCTCTTCTAAGAAGCAGCCTCCTTCTACGGAGCCCTCCCCCCTCCTCCGACCCTCTTCTGCGAGTGGCCGAGAAGGGGTAACGAGCGTCCGGGGCCCACGCTGTGAACAAATCACGCAAACGGAGGCTGACGTCGCCGCGGGTCCCAACGATGCCGCCGGCCGCCTCCCGTCGAGCGGGCGTGCATGCTGAAGTGGCCCAGAGATACACACATAAATAAACACAAATCCCAATATCCCCAATATTTTCAATTCTTTCTGGATGCTCGTCTTCCCCTCCATCTTCATATCTTCCATGCTCCCCTGGGAACCGGCAATTCTTTGTGTCTGTGTGCTGTTTTCCCTCCTGAGTGTTGCGAAGCTCTTGGGCCGGCCGAGCCCGGAAGCTGGCTGCAGCTCGGGGGTTGCCCTGCTCGATTGAGGGGGGGCTGCCGCTGCCGTGGCCTCGACGGTTCCCCTGCCGGCGACGCGCACAGGGGGGTAATTAGGGGTAGGGGGGAAGGCTTCTTAGAAGCAGGCTGCTTCTCAGAAGGCGCCAGCCCTGCCCCTACAGATAAGGCCCGCGCCTTCTGAGAAGCAGGGGGGCTTCTCTAAGAACCCTTCACTTCCCCCATCCCCCTGGCCCCCCTCTGCGTATGGCTGACCCTGGGCACCATCCAATCGAGCGGGTGTCGATGTGCGTGGCCGTCCGTCCGTCGTCCAACGCCTGTCGTCGTCGACCGTCGTTTGTCCCGTCGCCCGTGTCCCTTCCGTCGCCGCGCAATCTTCATCTCTGAGCTCTGCCCCGGGGCTCTCCTCCACGGAGGAGTAGAGGGGGAGGGTCGGGGGGGGGCGAGGGCCCGCGCCGATCGGCAAAAGACCGGACATGAAGAAGCCCACCTGTCCCGTCGTCCGCGTTGCGCCCGTCGCCGCGCAGTCCTTCTCTCTGCCTCTCCTCCAACGCTCGTGCGCAGCAGGACGCGACGATGCGTGCGCGGAGGGACAGCTGCGCAGCTCCCGGGGGGCCGGCCGAGCCTGGCAGCCGACCCCCGGCCTCCTGCGCCCCACCAGCGCTCGGCTGCCGCGCCGGGGGTGAGCGTGGGGGCCGCTGGCCGAACGCCCTCCTGGTCCCCCTCCCCCTCCTCCTTCTCCTCCTCCTCCCCCTGCTCCTCCTCCTCCCCCCCTCCCCTCCTCCTCCTCCGCCTGCCCTCCTCCTCCTCCTGCTCCTCCTCCTCCTCCCCCCTCCCCCTCCTCCTCCTCCTCCTCCTCCTCCTCCTCCTCCTCCTCCTCCTCCTCCTCCTCCTCCTCCTCTTTCTCCTCCTCCCCCTCCTCCTCCTCCTCCTCCTCCTCCTCCTCCTCCTCCTCCTCCTCCTCGGGGCGCGCCGGACAGCCGCTGCAGGTGACAGTCTGCGAGGACGGCGAGCGGTGCGCTCCACCGCCGACCGATGCCCGCGCCCCTCGGCCCCGCTGCCCAGCCGCGCCATTGCCGCTCCGCATGCCGCCACAGCGGCCGCCGTGCACAGCCGTTCCCCCGTCACAGGCTGCAGCCGCGGACGCTCAAAGCGCAGGACGTGCCCCCACAGATCGGAAAGCCACAGGCCGAACGCCGGTGCGATCCACAACCAGGTCCTGGCCTGATGGGCGTGAACCGAACCCGATAAGAATCGGCAGCTAGAGCGTCAGGAAGAGGAGGATGAGGAGGAGAAGGAGGAGGAGAGATGTACGTTGCGAAGGTTCGTGGTGGAACGGACCTCTGGCCGATTTGTGTACTCTGGCTTCAAGTCCTGACCCTTATTAGCTCGGCCCGAGGGGAACTAGACGAAGCGCGTGCCGCTCTGGATTTGTCGTCGAGCCCAAGCGACCCCTAGTCAAGGACATAGTGGGCACATCGAGTAAGAAATCGACCTGCCATCAGTTGCGCCGCGGATAATTCTTCTCCCCTGGAGGCCCCAGGGACCCACAGAAGCTCTGGGGCTCCGCAGGAACCTCAAAGATCGAGGAAGAATGCGCCCCAAGACTCATCATGGCGAAATGTCATACCGCATGAGTCCACTGCACCTGTGATCCTCCTCCGCCTCCTCCTCCTCATCGGCGCTTGTTCTCCGCAGGCCACCAGGGTGGCGTCCGTCCTCCTCTGGATGTTCGGCATGGCGAGGGGGCCCTCCAGGGTCTGCAGTGTCCAGCGCAGGTACTCCTGGCACCGGGAGCGCTCCTGGCGGCAAGGGTGGTTGGCCGAATCAGCGAGCAGCTCCGCTCGGGCCACCCCCCCATCACGCTCGGGTTGGAAGACGCACAGTAATGAACCGGAATCTGGCGCAAGCTTGCCATCGCTCGGGCGTCAATTCCCGGTGCATTTGTCGGTTTCGTGTGTGTGTGTGTGTGTGTCTGTGTGTGGGTGGTTGGGTGGGTGGGTGAGTGTGAAATTGTGTCTGTGTGCGTGCGTGTTTGCGTGCGTGCGTGCTTGCGTGCGTGCGTGCGAGCGTGCGTGCGTGCGGGCTTGCGTGCGCGTGCGCGTGCGCGTGCGCGTGCTCGTACGAGTGAGCGTGCGCGTGCGCGCGGGCGTGCGCATGCGCGTGAGCGCGCGCGCGCGCGTGCTCGTGCGCGTGCGCGTGCGCGTGCGCGTGTGCGTGCGCGTGTGCGGGTGCGTGCGCGTGTGCGTGTGCGTGCGCGTGCGCGTGCGCGTGTGCGCGTGCGTGTGCGTATGCGTGTGCGTGTGCGTGTGCGTGTGCCTGTCCGTGTGGGTGGGTGTTGATGTGTGTGTGTGTGTGGGTGGGTGAGTGTGGGTGAGTGTGTGTGTGTGGGGGTGAGTGTGTGTGTGTGTGTGTGCGTGCGTGCGTGCGTGCGTGCGTGCGTGCGTGCGTGCGTGCGTGCGTGCGCGTGTGTGTGTGTGTGTGGTATGTGCGTTTGTGTGTGAACATGCGGTGTGAAAGTGTGTGTGTGCGCGCGTGTGGGTGTGAGTGCATGCGTTAATGCGTGCGTGCGTTCGTGTGTGTGGTGTGTGGTGTGTATGGTATGTGAGTATGTGTGTATGTGTGTATTTGTGTATGTGTGTATGGGTGTATGTGTACTTGTGTATGTGTGTATGTGTGTGCGTATGTGTGTGTATGTGTGTATGTGTATGTGTATGTGTGTATGTGTATGTGTGTGTCTTTGTGTATTCGTGTCTGCGTGTCTGTGTGCGTTTCCGCAAGATGGCCCAAGATGCTCCCAGATTCCTCAACGCAGCAACCACGAACCAGGGGCACGCCGCGAGCGCACCCGACTTTCCTAGACGTTCCGGCGCTGGCCTCGCCGAGCCAAAGGCACACGGCCGAGCGATGCCAAGCAAGTGCGGAGATACAGTCGTGGCGCTGCCCTAAGGAACCCTGAAGAAGGAACGAGGCCCCTCTTCTCCAGAAGCTGAACTTCGACTTCCCACCGAAAACCTGCGGGAAACGTGAGGCAAACGGCGGAACAGTGAAGGAAGGAACACGGAGCCCCTCCGCAACGAACAGAGTTTTGCGAGGCCGCCTCCCCCCAAGGAGCCGCAACGATCTTGAAGCTGAGAATTTTTCATCAGGTCGACGTCCTGAAGCTTGGCATTGGGATGGCATCGTGGGCCGCCCGAACGTTATCGCATTGTCGCGCGCCGCCTCCTCCTGCTGCTGAGACGCGCCGCGCAGGCTGCGAAGGCGCGACCAAGGCGGGCCAGAATCCAAGACGCCATGTGGCCGCCGTGGATTTCTCCGCCGCGGCGACACTTCACCCTGCGGTCGTTGGGCGACGCGCGCGTCCAGCGCTCCCACGCGCACTCCCGCGCGCACTCGTGGCCCCCGATGTGCCCCCCATCCGCTCGACGGCTCGAGCATGGCCGAAAGGGGCCCTGCGTGCTTTCTCAAGGGGGGCTGAATCCACAATGGCCTCCTCGCGGGCAGGCGAGCGCTGCCCCTCTGACCCAACTGCGACATTACCTAACCGCGAAGACTGATCGGTTTCTAGTGGTCTCAAAAAAATATCATGACTCCCCAGGGGGGTCTGGGCAGATGCCGGACCGGCGCCGCGGGAATCCGGGGGCTCCCCATTTTCGCTGCCAGGGGCCACATTTGGTCTGCCCGGAGCCAACAGAACACCACCCCCAGGCCACATTTTGAATGCCCGGGCCCAACTGTAAGCCACTTCGCGTTTTTCGTGCTCCCAGAACACCATTCCCACGTGAATTTTGAACGCCCAGAGCCAACTGTAGGCCACTTCGTATTCTTCGTCTTCCCAGAACACCACTCCTGCACCATATTTTGATTGCCCGGAGCCAACTGTAGACCACTTCGTGCTCTTCGTGCTTCCAGAACACCATTCCCGCATTAATTTTGAATGCCCAGAGCCAACTGTAGGCCACTTCGTGTTCTTTTTTGTGTTCCCAAAACACCACTCCTGCACCATATTTTGATTGCCCGGAGCCAACTGTGGGCCACTTCGTGATCTTCGTGTTTCCAGAACGCCAGTCCTGTGCCATATTTCGAGTGCCCGAGCTGAGGCAATCTGAGGCCGAGGCAGGCTGAGGCCGAGGCAAGCTGAGGCTGAGGCTGAAGCACGCCGAGGCAGGCTGAGGCTGAGGCTGAGGCAGGCTGACGCTGAGGCAGGCTGCGGCTGAGGCTGACGCAAGCTGAAGCCGAAGCAGGCTGAGGCTGAGGCTGAGGCAGGATGAGGCTGAGGCAGGCTGAGGCTGAGGCTGAGGCAGGCTGAGGCTGAGGCTGAGGCCGAGGCAGGCTGAGGCCGATGCCGAGGCAAGCCGAGGCAGGCTGAGGCTGAGGCTGAGGCTGATGCTGAGGCAGGCTGAGGCTGAGGCTGAGGCTGAGGCAGGCTGAGGCTGAGGGAGGCTGAGGCTGAGGCCGAGGCAGGTTCGGGCCGAGACAGGCTGAGGCTGAGACTGAGGCTGAGGCTGAGGATGAGGCCGAGGCAGGCCGAAGCTGCGACAAGGTGAAGCTGAAAAGGGGGGGGAAGGGGAGGGGGGGGGGAGGCAGAGGCAGGCTGAGGCCGAGGCAGGCTGAGGCCGAGGCAGGCTGAGGCTGAGGCGGAGGCACGCCGAGGCAGGCCGAGGCTGAGGCTGAGGCTGAGGCTGAGGCTGAGGCTGAGGCAGGCTGAGGCAGGCTGAGGCTGAGGCTGACGCAAGCTGAGGCCGAGACAGGCTGAGGCTGAGGCTGAAGCAGGCCGAGGCTGAGGCCGAGGCAGGCTGAGGCTGAGGCTGAGGCAAGCCGAGGCAGGCTGAGGCTGAAGCTGAAACTGAGGCAGGCGGAGGCATCCGTAGGAATCCGTAGGCATCCATAGGAATCCTTAGGAATCCGCAGGAATCCGCCGGTATCCTCAGGAATCCGTAGGCATAGTTAAACATCCTCAGGAATCCTTAGGAATCCTTCGGAATCCATTGGGCCCTAAGGCCGTTGCCGCTGCGACTGTCATTGCGAGTGCGACTGCGACTGCGAGAACAGCAGAATTCTACAACTGGATTCTCACCTGAATCTTAAGGGGGATCCTTCCAGATATGCTTATACACATCGCTGTTAGGTTGCTTCGCTGGGATAATTAATTTTGACAAGCCAATATGCCGCTCGAGTGAAGGCGGTCGTTTCTGGGAGGCCCGCAGCAGCCCGGGGCTTTCATTCTATCGCTGCTCGAGAGGGCGCGTGTCTCGCGGCGGCTTTTAGAGGAGCGCAATAAACGATTTTTCACCCTTGCTTGCGCCGCGCCCCGCGCGCCCCGGAATGGCTCGCGCGCCGCGCGCGGCCTCGGGACGCGAAGCGGCGCGCGCGGGCGGGGGGGGGCCTGCCCTCGCCGCCACCCCTCGTCGCGCACACGGTCAATATCGTGGCGTTCCTCAAATTGCGCTCCCTGCTTTAACTCCCGCTGCTGCCCCCTGCCGCGACGCGGCGGAAAGGGGCGAACGCCTCCCGCCGAGCCCTAACCAGGACCACGCGCTGCTCCAGTAAGCCCCGCTTGGCGGGAGCATTCGCGGCCGCCGGCGCCGCGGCAGAAGCGGCCGGGGCCCCCGTGGGAGCCACTGCGCGAGACTGAACAGGTGGGCGGGGCCGCGCTGGCATTCAGTGGGCCGTTTCCGAAAGCGTCGGCCCTCAAGACCAACAGCTGCGGCCCCTTTGCCCCTCCTTTCCCCTCCGCTCCCCGCGCACCTCCCCCTTCCCTGCCCTCCACCTGCCCCTGCCCGCCCTTTCCCTGTCTTCCACCCACTACCGGCCCCTCCCCAGTGCCCCTCCCCGGCCCCCCCCCTCTTCTGCGCCCCCGCCCTCAGCCGCCGCGCGCCGGGCACCCTGGAGCGGCGCCCCGGTCCGGGCCCAGGACGAGGCACCCCCCCAGGCCCCCCCCTGGGGCCACCCGTGGGGCCACCCCGGGGCAACCCCTGGGACGAGCCACGATTTTCGCCCACGATTTTGTTTACGATTTTCCGTTAATTCGAATCATACTGAAACAAAATCGTGTTCAAAATCGTGGTCAAAATCGTGGGCAGTCGAATCGTCTGCAAAATCGGAAGCAAATCGTGGGCAAAATCGTGGGCAAAATCGTGGGCAGAATCGTGGGGCGAAATCGTTGGCAAAATCGTGGGCGAAATCGTGGGCAAAATCGTGGCCCCGGGGGTCGTTCCGGGGGTGCCTCGTCCCGGGGGAACGAGGGGGGGGGCTGAAAACGGACAGAGGGAGAGAGGGAGGCGGACAGAGGGAAGAAAAGGACCTGACCGGGAGGGGGGGGGGGGCGGGAGGGAAGGGGAGGGGAGGGCGGCAGGGGGAGGGGAGGGAGGCACCTGCATCCCCTGGCTGTCTGGACTTAGCGCAAGGCGCCGCGGAGAAAAAAAAAAAACAGGAACCCCAGAACCGGAACGCCAGATATTACCTAACAGCGAAGACTGATAGGTTTCTAGTGGTCTCAAAAGAGAGCATCATGACTCCCCAAGGGGGTCTGGGCAGATGCCGGACGGGTGCGGCGGGAATCTGGGGGCTCCCCATTTCATTGCCAGGAGCTACATTTTGTCTGCCCGGAGCCAACAGAACACCACTCCCAGGTGACATTTTGAATGCCCGGGCCCAACTTTAGGCCACTTCGTGTTCTTCGCGCTCCCAGAACACCACTCCCAGGCCACATTTTGAATGCCCGGAGCCAACTGTAGGCCACTTCGTGTTCTTCGCGCTCCCAGAACACCATTCCCAGGCCACATTTTGAATGCCAGGAGCCAACTGTAGACCACTTCGTGTTCTTCATGTTCTCAGAACACAACTCCCAAGCTAATTTTGAATGCCCGGAGCCAACTGTAGGCCACTTCGTGTTCTTCGTGTTCCCAGAACACCACTCCTGCAGCATATTTTGATTCCCCAACCGTGGGCCACTTCGTGATCTTCGTGTTCCCTGAAGACAAGTCCTGTGCCATATTTTGAATGCCCGAGCTGAGGCAGGCTGAGGCCGAGGCAGGCTGAGGCTGAGGCTGAGGCACGCCGAGGCAGGCTGAGGCTGAGGCTGTGGCAGGCTGAGGCTGAGGCAGGCTGAGGCTGAGGCTGACGCAGGCTGAGGCCGAGGCAGGCTGAGGCTGAGGAAGGCTGAGGCTAAGGCTGAGGCAGGCTGAGGCTGAAGCTGACGCCGAGGCAGGCTGAGGCTGAGGCCGAGGCAAGCCGAGGCAGGCTGAGGCTGAGGCTGAGGCTGATGCTGAGGCAGGCTGGGCCTGAGACAGGCTGAGGCTGAGGCTGAGGCTGAGGCAGGCTGAGGCTGAGGCAGGCTGAGGCTGAGGCCGAGGCAGGTTCAGGCCGAGACAGGCTAAGGCTGAGACTGAGGCTGAGGCTGAGGATGAAGCCGAGGCAGACCGAAGCTGAGACAAGGTGAGGCTGAATGGGGGGGGGGAAGGGGGGGGGAGGAGGGGAGGCTGAGGCAGACTGAGGCTGAGACAGGCTGAGGCCGAGGCAAGCTGAGGCTGAGGCTGAGGCAAGCCGAGGCAGGCTGAGGCTGAGGCTGAGGCTGAGGCTGGGGCTGAGGCAGGCTGACGCTGAGGCAGGCTAAGGCTGAGGCTGACGCAGGCTGAGGCCGAGGCAGGCTGAGGCTGAGGCTGAGGCAGGCTGAGGCTGAGGCCGAGGCAGGCTGAGGCTGAGGCTGAGGCAAGCCGAGGCAGGCTGAGGTTGAGGCTGAAACTGAGGCAGGTTGAAGCATCCGTGGGAATCCATAGGAGTCCTTAGGAATCCCTAGGAATCCTTAGGAATCCTTAGGCATCCTTGGGAATCCGTAGGCATAGTTAAGCATCCTCAGAAATCCTTAGGAATCCTTAGGATTCCATTGGATCCCAAGGCCGTTGCCACTGCGACGGTCATTGCGAATGCGACTGCGACTGCGAGATCAGAAGAATTCTACAACTGGATTCTCACCTGAATCTTAAGGGGAATGTTTCCAGATATGCTTATACACATCGCTGTTAGGTTGCTTTGCCGGGATGATGTTATCCCAGAGCCCGGCCTTAACGCACCGCTGGCAGCCCACTCGCGACTGGGGTGCTAACAATTGTCGCACTCGCACCATCGCCCCTACTCCAAACACCTCCCCCCCTTGCCGCCCCATCCCTCCCCCGCTCTTCCCTCCCTTCCGCCTACCATCTCGCATGACCCCCCTTTCCTCCCTAGCTTCCCCCCCTCGCTTCTCCTCTCATCCTCTCCCGCTCTCTCCGTGTACTTCGCACGCGCATGGCGGGAGACCCCGACCCGCGCAACGTGCCGCGCATGGCGCGGCGCGGCGCGCTTGGGCAAGACCTCATACACGCACAGATCGGAGGTCCCGTGAGCGGCACCAGCAACGCAACGCCACGCACGCGGCACCACGCAAGCCGCGCACACGGCGCCGCACACGCGGCACCGTACGCAAACACCGGGCACCTCGCGCGGCAGCACGTACGTGGCGCTATTTGCACGGTACCGCGCCGGCACGCAGCACGATGCGCATCGAACTGTGCACCGCGCGCAAGGCACGCACGCGCACGCGAAAGAAGCACCGCGCAACACCGCGCCCGCAACTCCAGGCACACGACACCACAAATTCAACGTCGGCTGCAGAAGCGGCGGTGCGTTCGCGGCACCTCGCGTGCGGCGCCGCGAGGAAACGCCACAACCTCGGCGCCGACCGCGGGGCGCCGCGCGAACGGCACAACCCGCGCTGCACCGCGCACGCGGCACAGCACGCAACGCAGATGCCCAACTTGGGGTGCACGTCGGCAGCGCGACAGCAGCTGATGAAAAAATCTCAAAAAAAAAAACATCTGGCGGGGGATTTACAAAATCGTTGCCAAAAACGGCTTCGGGGACGGGGCCTCATGAAGAGTTCCTTCTGCAGCGCCCCGCCTGTACTCGGATGGTGCCCTCAGGATAGCCACAAATCGTTCCAGCGGCCCCATCGACACCCGCCGCCGCAGGCCTGCCCCCACGCTGGGAGGAACTCCGCAGGGAGCCCGGCCCGAGGTCCGGGGGCCAAGGGCCTCGGAGAAGCTGCAGGCCCTGGCCTTGGGCGAGCTGCGCGTTGCCGCGTGAGGCCCGCACGCCGCTCTTCCCCGAGCAGCGCCGTGAAGGCAAGCGCTGGGGCCTGAGCCCCAGAGATCCGATGTCGTGTTTTTTTCCATACGCGGTCCCCCGAAGTCTCGACCCCTTCCCCAGGAGCGGTTCTTCATCCGGGGTCGTTTTTTGACGGTCCCGGGGCCCAGCGAGGGCCCCTGGATGCCGAAAATGGAGAAAAACCTGTCTTGATTTTTTCGATGCGTTGGATCTCTGGGGCCGCGACCACCTCGGCTCGCACCGCCAGGGGCGGAGCGCTGGCGCAGACCCCGCAGGTGCCATGAGCGCAGGGGGCCGGGGCCGGCCCTGCCGCAGAGCTCGCAGCGGCGTGCCCTACACTGCCTCTCTCGGAGCTGGGGGCCGCTGCGGCTCCCCGCGTCGGAACCGGCGATGGCTCCCCTATGCTCGCTGCCCGGGACCGCGACCGCGCGCGCGCGCGCGGCATCCCGCGCAGCGGAGCGCGAGGCAACGGGGACCGGAGCCTGCACCTCCACAGGGACACGCGCCGCGCTCGCAGCCATGCGAGAAGGCATACGTCCGCATCGGCGCGGGCCCGTACGCAGACGGCGCCAAAGGCGGAGGCCCCCAGAGGGGGGTCTGAAAAGACGGGGTCGGAGGATATATCGGCGACACCGAAAAAATGCATCGGCGCTGTTAGCGTTCAGAAAATCGGGCTCCGCATCGAGCCGCATCGGCGATGCATCGGCGATTCGGCGCGTTTCTCATTTACTCGGATCCCTATTGTGAGGCCTGGAAGAGAGCTGGGGGACTCCTCGACAGTGCCTGAGATGACTGCGAGGTTCCCGAGGAAGTGGATGCTGGCCCCGGATGCCAGCAGCAGCTTCCGCTTCATGCAGCTGTTCTTGCCCAGGGCGTAAGGCATGACAGCCTGCTGAGGGCTCTTGCTCATCCTTGCCCCACCGCTCCAGCATCCTCCCCCTCCTCTGAATCCCTCTGCTCCCACCACCCTCCTGCCTCCTTCTCCACGCGGGGCCTTTCGGACACACGCGAAAAGGTCGACAGACCCTGACGAGTGACCGTTCAGGGGAATTTCCGCATCGCAAGGCAAGGCTTTGGCATTGCGCGTCACGTTAAGGATGTGGCCTGCTGTTGGGAGAACTAATTACTGAACACGAATCCGAGTGCTTCGCGGCAAGGCGGTGGATGAATCATCAAATCCGCCGATCCGGCGTGCAAGTTTCTGAGAGCGTGGGCTTGAGCTCGCTCAAGCTTCGCTCTGTCGAGGGGGGAGGGGGGGGGCCGGGGGGCTGACGCCATTCAGGCCCGGGAGGGAGGAGGGGGGGAGGGGGCCCAGGAGGGAGAAGGGGGGGGGTACGCCATTCAGCCCGGGAGGAGGAGGGGGAAGGGGCTGACGCCATTCAGGCCCGGAAAGATGGGGGAGGGGCTTCGCTCTGTCGGGGGGGGGGGGGGGGGAGCTGACGCCGACTCCATTCAGGCCCGGGAGGGAGGAGGGGGGGGTGGGGGGGCTGACGCCATTCAGGCCCGGGAGGGAGGGGGAAAGGGCTTCGCTCTGCCCGGGGGGGCTGACGCCATTCAGGCCCTGGAGGGAAGAGGGGGGGCAGCGCTGACGCCATTCAGGCCAGGGGGCTTCGCTCTGTCGGGGGGGGGGAGGGGGCTGACGCCATTCAGGCAGGGAGGAGGGGGTGGGGGGCCTGACGCCATTCAGGCCCGGGAGGGAGGAGGGGGGGGGGCTGACGCCATTCAGGCCCGGGGGAGGAGGGGGGGGGCTTCGCTCGGGGGGAGGAAGGAGGGGGGGGTTGACGCCATTCAGGCACGGGAGGGAGGAGGAGGGGGGGGGGGAACGCCATGGGCAGGGAGGGGGGGGGGCCATGGGCTGACGCCATTCAGGCCCAGGAGGAGGAAGTCGGGGAGGGGAGGCTGACGCCATGGCTGACGCCATTCAGGCCCGGGAGGGATCTGGAGGGGGGGGGAAAGGGCCGAACGCCATGGCTGACGCCATCAGGCCCGGGAGAGGAGGAAGTCGGGGGAAGAAGGGGAGGGGGCACGGGGAGCGAGGGAGGCCACGAGGGGAGGGGAAGGGAGGGGGGTCGGGGGACGGGGGGGGGGGGGGGGGGCATCCATGGCTGACGCCATTCGTTGGGAGGAGGGGGGACGGGGTGGGACGGGGGTTCAGGCCCGGGAGGCGGAGGGGGGAGGGGGGAGGGGGGGGTGACGCCATGGCTATTCAGGCCCACGAGGGAGGAGTCGGGGAGAGGGGGGGGAGGGCTGACGCCATAGCTGACGCCATTCAGGCCCGGGAGGGGGGAGGGACGGGGGAGCTCGCTCTAGCTTCACTGTCGGGGGGGGGAGGGGGGGCTGACGCCATTGCTGACGCCATTCAGGCTCGGGAGAGGAGAGGGGGGGGAGGGCCGACGCCATGGCTCACGCCATTCACGCCCGGGACGGGGGAGTCGGGGGGGTGCAGGGGCTGACGCCATGGCTGACGCCATTCAGGCCTGACGCCATTGCTGACGCCATTCAGGCTCGGGAGAGGAGAGGGGGGGGAGGGCCGACGCCATGGCTCACGCCATTCACGCCCGGGACGGGGGAGTCGGGGGGGTGCAGGGGCTGACGCCATGGCTGACGCCATTCAGGCCCAGAAGGTGGGAGGGGACATCCTATGAGTTTGGCTGTTCACGCGAGATCGTCACTTTCGAATATCCGAATGGTGCCCAAGCGAGTCCCCAGCTGGGGGGGGGTTCAACGCCAAGGTGGACGGCGTTGGACCGGAACTAACCGGACAAAAATGTCCCCAGCGGTCTGATGACGTAATGGAGCGCCCCGAGTGGGCACACTTGAGCGGCCTGAGCGGCCATGTGAATAGCCACGGGTGGCTACGGCAACTCGCCAGACGGTGGAATAAGCTGATGCACATCCTCCACGGGAACGGGTCCTCCGGCGCCCAGAAGGAGGTGTTTGCTATTGGTGGCGAGTCCTCCGACGATGACTCGCTGCTGGCCGTGGGGACGCAGATTACTATTGTTGGTTTGACGTCGGCGAGAGGCTCACCTCTCACTGGCTTCTCCGGCACAGTCATTAGCTATGTGGAGGCGTCGCAGCGCTACGGGGTGCACGTGCCAGTGACAGGGGACGAGGTGCTGCTCAAGCGGGACAATCTCCAGACCTCACTCGTGGAGGAGCACTGGCTGACGGACTACGACATTACTCACGACGCTGGTGCCCCAGGCCTCAGTGCAGAGGGCGCGGATCTTATTGCGCCGATACGGATCTGCGGACCGGGTCAACGAGTGGATGGATATCGATTGGGATTTTCTTAACCGCAGGCGGGCGTTGGGTATGAGCATCTAGAATTGTTATTGCGTGTCCCCGTGGTGTTGGCATCCGTTACTCGCCGTCGCTGGACAATTTACGACAGCACATGGCTCGCAGCAGCGGCTTCCTCACCTTCGGTGGTGGCGCTACCTGGACTGAGAAGCGGCTTTTGGTACTACCAGTGGAAGACCAACAGGAGGCTGCGGACTACGCATTTTCAAGGCTCGCCCCTGCAGAGGCCTTTGACCAGGCAGTTGCCGAGGTCGCGATGGCCATGCCTTCTGCGGAGGCCCAGGTGTCGCGCAGCCAGCGCCGAAGGAGGGCCAGGGCTGCCCGGGATCGTGGCATTTGACGACGTGGCGCCCCGGCGTCATCGGCTCCCACATCTGGAGTGTCCCGGGGACCACGCCTGCGCCTGTGCAGGTTGCTGCCGATGTCAGGAACTTACTCGAATGCATGGGTGGCTGGTAGTTCAATTCACATCCTGGTGGTTAGTTTGTTTCAGGGCGAGGACAAGGCTTTTCGTCACATGCTTCTGTGGTTGGCCGCTCTGGTTTGCACAGTACCTCTGGCCATGTGCAGGGCATGACATGCATGCACCGGCTTTTCCGCAGGGCGAGTGGTACGCCATTGCTTCGCGCTGGTCTGGACCTTCCCTCCGCGGGGGGTTCGGTCTGCTCGCCTTCACGGGTTGCCGAAGGAGGGGGGGCTCTTTATGACCTTCAAAAATATCCGCTCAGACAAGGAAGGCGAATGGTGCCCAAGCGAGTTCAGAGGATGTCTCATGAGGATGTCTCGAGCGAGCGCTGTACTTTTAAGCATACAAAGCCATCCGTTGCAAGCAGAATCGGTAGCACTCCGAATCGGCGGCACTGGCCAGAGGCCACTACAATCCTCACACACGTTTCTGATGGTCAGCCCATCCCTAATGGGTTCAGGCTCCATTTAAGCCTATAGCGAGCTTCGTCATCCTCACCCTGGCCTAGACTGGGAGGCCGCCCTTGGATGGAACGACCGGCCAGCAAAAGACCAGCCAGGGCCAGAGACCTGCCAATCGCCTTCTTGCAGGAGAATGTGATTGTGCTTCTTTGTTCAAGGGCGATAACGGGCGTGATCGGGAGGGGGACTCGCGTCATTGCGTGGGTGCGCCGAGAGCGCCATAACATGATTCTGTGATCATCGAACTACGCATGAGAACGCCACAACAATGAGCGACGGCAAGGACCGCGACGTGCCTTACACGGCCGCGTTGTGCAACAATAGCTTTCGAGCGTCAGACTAGGCTCTCCAAGCGCCATCACGGGACACGTGAACAACAGTCAGGCCTGCGAACACCGCCCCGTGCCTAAGAGCACCACATTGCGCTTGCGAAAAAGCCACGATAGCCTGCGCGCAACACAAATCCCCTGCAAATAAAGAAAAACGCGTTTGATCACAACGGGTCGAGTGAAGCCGCCGGAATTTGTACAACTCCAGCTGGCGAGCGCCACAAGTTGAACAATTATGTACATCCCGCCCTTCTCAACCTCGCTCGGAAGGGCCCACAATCCCCGCGCAATGATCCGCTGGGAACCGCAAGGCGCAAAGCCCCAAAATTGAGGAATCCACGAACCGTGCAAGGAACTTGAGTAAGACTTTACTCCGACACGTCGGCTGTACGCTGGGGTTGGCACGCTGTTTTTCACTTCTATGGTAGGCTTTGATTCGCGGTGTGCTGTGCTCTGCTACACTGTGCAGGGTGGACCGCGCGGTTCGTAAGAGACTTCGTCACGAGGCCTGTCGTCGTCATTGCAACTGCTAACCATCGGGCATCCTAGGGTCTCCTGAAACCAAGCATGACAAACAGCAAACACAAACACGGCAATCACACATCGCCGCGCCGACCACATGTTGGATATCCCCCTTGGCGCCTACAAACGTCAAAACACGTCTCCCATGCGCACGCGCCAGACGCATGGTGTATCCTCCCCCTCTCCGCGCACATACTACTGAGCGTGAAGGATTCGCCGGCAACATGTTAGATATTCAACTCCGCCCTGCACAAGCGAAAACACATCCCAAAGGTGCACGCGCTAAACGCATGCGCCGACCGAAAATTGGATACCCCTCTGGGGGCCTGGACATGGGGAACAAAAAACATACCAAACTCGGCAGCGCGCCAGGGGGGGAAGTGAGAAGGCACAGCCGCCCCTTCTGACTTCCATCCCAAGATCGCCGCCGACAAACACTCCACCTCCACCTTCCATACCTTCCGACCTCCGCGGAAGATGCGGAAGAATCCATCGAAATACACAGAAGCCTTTCGCAACTCAAGGAAACCCACGTAGACCACTCAAAGAACCTTACCAACTCAAGGGGCGGAAGGTTGGGGCGGAAGGTCGGGAAGAGTGAGGGGGGAAAGCACGCATGCGCCAGACGCACGATGGATACTCTGCGCACGTACATCTGCTGACAAAGTCCTCACCGCTGCGACGCCGGAGGCCCCACCTGTGGCCCTCAATCATATCGATGCCGAAAGCATGTGGCACAACATGCCGCGACGCACTGCGGCTACCTGGATGCATTCGGACTAGAGGTTGCTTGAGACGCAGCCAGGACGAAGGCACAACCGGGTAAGGATACATCGAGAATCTCTGAGGTCCAGCGGTTCTGGAAGACAGTTTCTTGCGCCGCGGCCTCCTCGCAGGGCATCCCCGAACGCTCCGAAGGCGCTCCAGCTGGAACGGGTGTCTCCTCGCCCTGGCTCCGTCCGATTGTTTTGTGGATGCCATGACAACGGACACTCTAACAATCCTATCACTGAGCTAAAAAAATGCTCAAAACGTGTAAAACATGTTCTACACATGTTTCGAACAGATTCCCTACCTGGGCTCTGCCTAGAAGGGTTCTCACTCTCTGTGCTTAAAGGGCCGGGCAGTGGGCCCTGCCCCGGGCGGTTCCCCCAGCATCCGCCCCGCGGTTCCCCCAGTCCCCTGAGAGCTTTAGCTTTAGCTTTAGCTTTAGCGTAGCTTTAGCTTAGCTTTAGATTAGCCTTATCTTAGCTCTAGCTTAGTCTTAGCTTTAGCTTTAGCTTAGCTTTAGCTTCGTTTTAGCTTCGCTTGAACTTAGCTTCAGCTTAGCTTCGGCTAAGCTTGAGCTTATCTTGACCTTAGCTTGAGCTTAGCTTTAGCTTATCTTGAGCTTAGCTGTAGCTTAGCTTTAGCTTAGCTTGAGCTTAGCTTTAGCTTAGCTTAGCTTAACTTTACCTTAGCTTCAGCTTAGCTTTAGCTTAGCTTTATCTTAGCTTGAGCTTAGCTTGAGCTTAGCTTTAGTTTAGCGTTAGCTTAGCTTGAGCTTCAGTTTAGCTTAGCTTTAGCTTAGATTGAGCTTAGCTTGAGCTTAGCGTAAGCTTAGCGTTAGCTTAACTTTAGCTTAGCTTCAGCTTAGCTTTAGCTTAGCCTTAGCTTCGCTTTAGCTTAGCTTCAGCTTAGCTTTAGCTTAGCTTCAGCTTAGCTTTAGCTTAGATTCAGCTTATCTTGACGTTAGCTTGAGCTTAGCTTTAGCTTAGATTTAGCTTAGCTTTAGCTTAGCTTTAGCTTAGCTGTAGCTTAGATTTAGCTTAGCTTTAGCTTCGCTTTAGCTTAGCTTCAGCTTAGCTTTGGCTTAGCTTTAGCTTAGCTTGAGCTTAGCTTTAGCTTAGATTTAGTTTAGCGATAGCTTAGATTTAGCTTAGCTTTAGCTAAGCTTTGGCTTACATGTAGTTTATCTTTAGCTTAGCTGTAGCTTAGATTTAGCTTAGCTTTAGCTTAGTGTTAGCTTAGCTTTAGCTTAGCTTAGCTTCGCTTTAGCTTAGCTTCAGCTTAGCTTTAGCTTAGCTGTATCTTAGCTTGAGCTTAGCTTGAGCTTAGCTTTAGTTTAGCGTTCGCTTAGATTGAGCTTCAGTTTAGCTTAGCTTAGCTTAGCTTTAGCTTAGCTTGAGCTTAGCGTAAGCTTAGCGTTAGCTTAACTTTAGCTTAGCTTCAGCTTAGCTTTAGCTTAGCCTTAGCTTCGCTTTAGCTTAGCTTCAGCTTAGCTTTAGCTTAGCTTCAGCTTAGCTTTAGCTCAGATTCAGCTTATCTTGACGTTAGCTTGAGCTTAGCTTTAGCTTAGATTTAGCTTAGCTTTAGCTTAGCTTTAGCTTAGCTGAGCTGTAGCTTAGCTTTAGCTTCGCTTTAGCTTCGCTTTAGCTTCGCTTTAGCTTAGCTTCAGCTTAGCTTTGGCTTAGCTTTAGCTTAGCTTGAGCTTAGCTTGAGTTTAGCTTTAGTTTAGCGTTAGCTTGGCTTTAGCTTAGCGTTAGCTTAGCTTAGCTTTAGCTTAGCTTTAGCTTAGCTTTACTGTTACTACTAATGCTGCTTTCCTAGGGGGTCCAACTCCTAGGTAGGGTCGCAATGGGTTATTTTCTATACATTCAAAACATGTCTGAAACATGTTTCAGGCATCCAGAACATATTTGGCAGCATGCTTCCACTCCATTGAACCGACTTCCACAGCGATTGTTTTCCTTGGATCACGGGATCACCGGATCAATGATCCAGGGCGACCGGATCACTGGATCACCAGGTCGGTTAGGAGGCAACTACTGGGAGGTTTTCGTCGGAAATACTAAGGAGGATTAAGCCCCATTTGGGATCTGTTAAGCCGGAAAAGGGCCTCGGACCAAGCAGGATGAAGCCAGATTAAACGGGATTCAGCGGGATTAAGCCAGATTGAGCGGGATCAAGCTGGATTAGGCCGGATGCCGGACCAGGGCGAAAACAGAATCTGACCTCCCAGGAGTTGCATCCGAAGGTTGGTGGTCCGGAGCGGCCGGAGCAGCGTTTCAGAGCGGCCGAGGCGCACGTGTCGGACACCCCCACGCTCGGCGCACGCATTGTGAGGGCCTGCACGCGTGCAGGAAGCAGGCAGAACGCGCACGCGCCGGACGCACGTCGGGCGGCCCCCGTGCCGCGCACCAATTTGCACGTTTGAGGAAGTCGCCGACCGCATGCTGGGTATCTCCCTGGGGGCCTGGACGCGTGACAACACGCGTCAAGCTCGCACGCGCCGGATGCACGTTGGGTGCCATCCTCGGCGCATGAATTTCCACGTGACATGTGAAGGATCCGCCGCCCCAAAATTGGATACCCCACCTGTGGCCGTTTTGGCGCCGAAAGCGTGTCAAGACAGATGCCACGCGCATGCGTGCCGAGACAATAATATTGGAGACCCCCCTCCGCGCACGTAGTTGGATGTGCCCAAACCCGACGCCACCTGCTCTTCGACAGCCCCTCGTCTAGTGCCAAAGGCCCGCCCGGCAAGGCAAAAGAATCAGAAGGCCCCCAGAAATCCCCCACATAGCACCGCAAGCCATCGCAACGAAGACGACGACACCTGAAGGCACCCGCGCGGCTCTGGACAGTTCCCGCAGGGCACCAGAGAGCACCCGAGAATTGCCATGGGCGATAGGCGTCCGAGCGTATCATATTCAATCCATGACTTACTTTTACTATTGTGTGATCTGGCCCATGCGTCCGGAACCTGAACCCAAGCATCCACGCGCACTGGGTAGCACCCAAAGACATACGAAAATTCAAATCGGCGATCGGCGCGAGACCGTGTCGGATTCAATATGTGATAAACGAGTTGATTGATGTGATTCATTCGTTCTGTGCCATGCGCTCCCAAGAGTCTTTGGAACAGGGAGCCTGGCATCCACGCGGCACTGGACAAGGCCCGCAAGGCAAAGAAATGGCAGCCAACAATGGGGATCGGTAGCCGTCGCCCGAACGCATCAGGTTCAACATGCGGGGCATTTGTGGTTATTATATATTACCTGTTCTGGTTCATGCGCTCCGACTGAGACCCGGAGTACGGCATCCACGCGGCTCTGCGCAGTGCCCGCAAGGCCCCCGAAGGTATCCGCAAGGCGATGGAATGTGCAGAAAGACGCATGGAAAGGCACTCGATGCCTCCGCAAGGAGGAAGAGCATGAAACAAACTCATCCACTTCTCCTGCCCCCCCTCCCGTGAGGAGGGGTACCATGCGAGCGCAGCAATTCACCTGCGAGCTTACAGTCCGCCAGCGAGAATGACGCAAGGGCGCCTGCCTCTCTTCCTCAACACTCCAATATTATCGCGCGAGTACCACCGTGCAGCTGCGATCACCAACTGCATGCCCTTCAACCACTACAGGAGCTTGCGAGCACTAGAGTCTGCGTGTGGACGCACCCTGCTTGTGCGAAGCGGCCTGCCATTGCCACGCGCATGCTCAACAGCACGCCTGCCCACGCCACCAGCGCAAGCAGCGCACGAGCGCCACCAGATGTTTGGAACCACCAGCAATATGCGTGAGAGCGCCGCAGGGAGCTGCGAGCGTCACAGTAGCCCTCTAGCGCCACAGCATCCCTGTGAGCACCACGCACCAAGGCGTGCCTGCGAGCCCCTCAAGCCTGCGTGCGCCACAGTGGGGCCTGCGAGCCCCACAGTATTCTGCGAGCGCCACACGGCGACAAGCGTGACCTGATGTTCTGAGGAGAGGGGGGCGATCACGGGCGTTCATGACCATTTGTTCAAAAGCAGAAAAGGCCCTCTGGGGTTTACGTCGTACTACTGACCCCTAGCGCGAAGACACGAGGCCCCTAATGGCGCGCTCCGGCAGCGGAAACGGGGCAACCAGCCAATCCCAGTCCGTTGACACATGCCATGTGGGCATTGGTTCCAGACCCCCCCCCATCCCACACACAGAACCACGGCGGAAGCGAGAGGAGAGCAAAGAAAAGACCTTCCTGTGGCCTGCCGTAGCCTTCTGGAGCCTCACTGGCACTCCTGGGGGGCTTCAAGGCACCTGCGCTCTCGCATATCATCCTGAGCATCCTGGAGCATTTCCCGCTGCAGAGTCGTCACGCCTCGTCCACCTCCATGGTCGAGGTGCCCCAGTCGTCGTCCTTGTCTGGGCCGTCGTAGGTCTCCCCGCAGGTGCGCATGACTCCCGAGTAGAAGCGGGGCACCTCCCCACCGACCAGCAGCCAAAGCGGACAGTTTTTCCTCCTTCTCCATTGCCATCCTCATCTTCATCCTACTTCTCCTCGTCCTTCGCTCCACTCCCCCCGTCCTCCTCCTACTCCTCATCGTCATCATGCTCCCCCTCGTCCCTCACGCCGACCACACGAGGTGCACGAACATGTGAGAACAGCAACTCATTGTGGTTCCAAGCCGAATGCGTTTCTTCGATGATGCACCGAGAGCACAAAGTGAAAGAGAACCCGTGGCGTCCGAGCCTCGTCTCGGGACCACGGCAATAAGTGGCGCCACAGTCACAGGGCATCATCCGCGAGCCCGCCTCGTCAGAGGAAGTGCTATGTGTGTTGAAGCGACGGCGACGCGCGCAAGATGCCCTCAGCTGAACACGGTCGCGTGGGCCACACCAAACAAGGATATCTTCAGCAGGGGGTCTGCTCGCCCTTTTGATAACAATATCATGCGCACGCACTGGCGATATCGCGAAATGTCGCTGGTGCCCCTGCTCACATCCGGTAGGTGGGGCTGACAGCGCGGTGTAGAAGTAGAGCTGTGGCTAGGGTTGGCACGCATAACACAACGCTCGCGCCAGAATTGAATCAGGGGTGATTTGGTCAGGCATGTCGCCTGACCAGCCAAAGCACACGCAAACGAATCACAGCAGCATCGCAGTGGCCCTTGACGACGACCAGGATGGGACACACAACGTCTGAACAAGATGCTGGTGTGACACATGGTCCAGCACAGTGCGCGCAAGCTCGCCGAATGAGACAAGCATGCGAAGGCACTCCGCATGGCGGCGCGCAAAAAGGCAACATCATACGTGGGTCGCTCCAGAAGACTGAATTTAGAAATATTGGCACCTCGCCTAATGAGACCAGCAAGCGAAGGCACTCCGCATAGCGGCACGCCAACAAAAAGCATACGTAGGCCGCTTCTGAAAACTGAAGTATCTAATATTAGCATCCGTAACTTCCGCCAGCAAGCAGTAGGCACCAATAACTTCCGCCAGCTTCCGCTCGCGGAGAAGCCCTCGTTTCACCTCCGCCACCTTCCGGCGGCCGTCTGCCAGCTTGCGCTGAGGAAGAGATGCCAACTTCTCCTACCCTCGAAGGCGAGGCGCTTACTGGAGCGTTACACTAGAAGAAGAAAAAACGGCGAGCGGAGCGCGCCAGGGGCGGCGCCAGAGGCGCCGCTTGGGGGGCCCAGCGCGGATCCAAGAAATCCGCGCGGAGCGCCAAATGTTTATGCTTCTGCCGCTTCTTCTTTTTCTTCTTCTTCTTCGTTTCTGAACACCCACAAGAACTCAGGCAAACTTACGGAGATCGGGGGTGCGTGAATGGCTCTGCGCCGCGCCATGTCGCCCGCAGCAGGCACGGCAGCTCCGGCACCGCTGGAGCGGCGGAGCAAGATACAAGAAGGCCGCGTTCATGGGCGCTGTGCTCGAATAGGGGATCGACTGCGGAATGGATCGTCTGAAGACTTAATGTCTCGTCGAATCTGCAAAAATTACGTGGGATGATCTACGAGCATCCTACGTCTTCGGTCATACATCCGACGAAACATTCCATGTTGTATGGAACCGAATTCTATACACCGACGCCTTTGTCCGACCTCACACTGAATCTCGCACAGGGAAACGGTTCCTGGTGTATACGGGGTCCTGGTGTATACATTCTTCTTTGTTTCCCCCGGAAACCGAAGATCACCCCGACGTCGTCCTCGACCCTCGAAAAAATCCTGGGATTGAAAAGCCGCCCGCCACTGGTAATGTATATGCTCCAGCTTCCGATTTTGGGGTATATAGACCGATTATGTAGTCGATCCCCTATTCGGTGCGTACAATGCAACCTCGGCCGGTGCTGCAAGCCGCGGGGCACCCAGCCTGCTCTCTCCGCCTGCGGCCACGCGGATCCGAGCAGCGGCAGGGCCACAGCGGGACGCAGCGAAGCAGGCCAAGACGCGGACAGGACAGGGGAAAGACCGAAGGGACGGCAGAGCGAGGAGGAGGAGGAGGAGAACGAGGAGGAGCAGGAGGAGGAGGAGGAGGAGGAGGAGGAGCTGGAGGAGGAGGAGAACGACGAGGACGATGAGAACGACGAGGAGGATGAGGATGATGAGGAGGAGGAGGAGGAGGGAGGAGGAGAGAGGAGCATGAGGAGGAGGAGGAGGGGAGGAGGGAGGAGGAGGATGAGGAGGGAGGGCAGAGCGAGGGTGCGAGGCCGGGCGCGGCGCCCTGGGGCGAAGCGCCGCGCCGGCGAGCGAGCGAGCGCCGGCGAGAGATGAGCTGCCGAGGCGGTGGCCAGCGGGAGGCCTCCGCCCACGCGGGGGGGAGGGCCGAGAGCAGGGGGGGACGGGCCTGTGTGCCACCACCACCACCACAAGTTGGAGGGGGAGGGGGTCCTCCTCCTCCTCCGCGTGCTCGTCCTCCTCCTCCTCCACCTCCTCCTCCTCCTCCTCCTCCCCCTCCTCCTCCTCCTCCTCCTCCTCCTCCTGCTCCTCCTCCTGCTCCTCCTCCTCCTCGTCCTCCTCCTCCTCTTCGTCCTCCTCCTCCTCCGCCTCCCCTTCCAGCTGATGGTGGCGGTGGAAAACAAGCCCATCAGGGGGGGAAAGGCGAGGCAGCGCACGGCGTGCAGGGCCGCAGGCCCTGCCCGCACGAGAGAGCCGCGCGCTCCCTCCAGGAGCCCCCGAGGAGCGCGCCCACCAGCGAGGGCGGGCGGCAGGGCGGCGCTTGAGGCGAGGAGCTGGGAGGAGGAGGAGGAGGAGGAGGAGGAGGAGGAGGAGGAGGAGGAGGAGGAGGAGGAGGAGGAGAAGGAGGGCAGGGCGGCACTTAGGCGAGGAGCTGGGAGGTGGAGGAGGAGAAGGAGGAGGAGGGACCGAGCACTCCGTGTGTACGCCCTCCGTGTGGACGTGGCCTCCTACTGGCATCATGCTTTCACAAGGTCGCGGCTGCAATCAGCTCTGGGCGTCTGGGCGAGCAATGCGCGCAGGCAGCTCGAGCTTGAGGCCCAGTTCAGTTCAGTTCAGTTCTGTCTGGATTCGCCTCCCAGGAAAGAGTTGGTCCACGACAACAGAGCAAAGAAATGGTCAGATTCGCCCCCTTTCGGTTCGTCCCGTTTCGGGACTGAATCGGATCTTGAGCTCGAGCTGGTCAAGCGCCCGCGCGTTTTGATTGCGACAAGATCTGAATTATGCGTTCAGGCAGCTCGAGCTTAAGATCCACACCAATTCGATCGGGGCTTCTGACGCCACGGAAAATCTGATCCACAATGCAATAGAACACAGCACTTCAACGCGGCATGGCACGTCTCAGTTCATCACAGCACAGCATAGCACAGCCCCTGGCACTGCACATCTCCATCGCTACCTTGAGTATTGCAACTGCCCGTCGCCCAGTTTGTAGTCTTTAACAAGTTCCATGCTTCTCAGTGATATATATATAGATATATATGTGTATCCCTTTCCAGGTTTGCGGGTCGACCGTGTTCAGCAGAGAGCAGCGACTGGGCCTTCGGTGGAGGCAGTGTACCGCATCGCCGGTCTTGTCGCCCTATGGAGGGGAAGCAAAAATCGAGTGATTCAGCGCTGGCGGAGCCAGGGCACTGCTAAACAGCCCAAGCAAGATGAGGTAGAGGCTGCCACTGGTCTCAGGCACTGCCAGGCAGGCTTGGTACGATGATGATGGTAATGATGTTGTTGATGCTGATGATGCTGCTGCTGATGATGGTGGTTATGCTGATGGTGGTGATTATGAGGTTGATCATAATGATGATGATAATGACGATGGTGATGATGATACTGATGCTGCTGATGGTGATGATGATAAAGAGGAGGAGGAGGAGGAGGAGGAGGAGGAGGAGGAGGAGGAGGAAAAGGTGGGTGGACAAGGAGAAGAGCAAGAGGATCAGTTAGAGGCGGAAGAGGAGCGGGTGGAGGCGGGGGCCTCCCCTCCTCCTCCTCCTCTCTCCTCCTCCTCCTCCTCCTCCTCCTCCCCCTCCTCCTCCTCATCATCCTCCTCCCCCTCCTCCACCTCCTTCTCCTCCACCTCCTCCTCCTCATCATTATCCAGATCATCAGCATCAGCATCATCAGCATCATCATCTTCCTTCTTTCTCCTCTGCCCTCCCCACCTGCCCCCCTCCTCCAGGGGGGTCCAGAAACGGGGTGCAGTGAAGACCCGCGGAATCCCCCCCCAAAAAAACCTCAACGCACGGTCCGCCACCGCACAACTCTGGGACGAGGCCCCGGAGCCCGAGGCATCCTGGGAGAACGACGCGAGTCCCAGAACCGTGCGGTCAACCCGAATCCCCACCGACTCACCACACGGCATGGTCACCGCACCGGCTGCGGGCTCCCCCTCCTCCCTCATGCATCCCTTCTGCCTCCCGGACTGGCGTCTGTGACGGCGCGGGCCAGGCTACTGGGCGCATTCGATCCGGGCAAGCAAGCATGTTCATGGTGTTTTTTCTTCTTCGAGTCTCTCTGCTCGCTGGCGATCGCGTCAGAGCAGCGACAGCCTGCGCGTACAACCTGCAGGTGTTTCTTCTTCGAGTCCTGGGCGCCTTCGGTCCTCGAGGCCTGCGCCCGCGCCGCCGACCCGCGCCGGGTCGGCACGGAGCCTGTCGTTAACCCCGCGGCGTCGAGGAGGAGGAGGACGACGACGAGGAGGAGGAGGAGCCTACTCCTCCTCCCCCTCCTCCTCCTCCTCCTCCTCCTCCTCCTCCGGCCTCGTCTCGCCTGCGAGGACCCTCTGCGCACCACCGGCGCGGGCTCGCAGCAGCGCGAGGCCCTCCGGCGCGCAGATCGGGGCGCCCCCGCTGCCGACTCGGGCGGATTTCTTCTCGTCGTCCCCCACCCTCTCGTCCTGAGTGCCCTCCTCGCTCCACGTGTTGTCTGAGCCCGGGAGGGCGAAGGGCACGGCAGGACAAGGAGGGGGGGGAGGAGGACAGACTAAACCTCTCCTCCTCCTCCCCCTTCTCCCAGGAGGCGCTCCTTCTCCCGCTCGTCCTCCCAATATCCCTACCTCCCTTCACCCCTCCTCCTCCTCCTCCTCCGCCTCCTCCTCCTCCTCCTCCTCCTCCTTTTATCCCTTACCCTGACCGCAGGAGGAGGACGAGAGGGATGAGCCAAAGGATGGGAGGGGGAGAGGAGCACAGCTTCTCCACCCGCCCCCCCACTCCCCCGCCTTCTCCTCCACCATGGCCATGACGGAGAGCTGCGCCTGCCGTCTCCCACGCCGCGGCCCGAACATGAACAGTGTCTCGCAGCGGTGGCCCTGCGGGGCTCAAGAGGGCGGCGGCGGCGGCCGCACGGCGGCGAGCGGCCAGGCGGGTCCGATCCCTACACTCGGGCCACCATCTCGGGCGTCGCGCCCTGCGGAGCGCGAAGCGCGATCACCTGCGCGCTGTCGCGCCGCCCCGCCCCCCCGGACAGGATGAGGGACTCGCGCTTCGCTCACCCGCGAGGCGCGGAGCGCGACTCACTTCTCCCCCCCTTCGTGGTGGCGCCGGGCGACAGGCCCCCCGGAGGCCATGGGGGCGTGCGCGGCACACACCTGGAGGAGGAGAGGGAGGAGGAGGAGGAGGAGGAGGAGGAGGAGGAGGAGGAGGAGGAGGAGGAGGAGGAAGAGGAGGAGGAGGTGGAGGTCTATGTGGAGGTGAAGGAGGAGGGGGGAGGAGAGGGGGGAGGAGGGGGTGGAGGAGGAGGAGGAGGAGAAGGAGGAGGGGAGGAGGAGAAGGAGGAGGAGGAGAAGGAGGAGGAGGAGGAGGAGGGGGAGAAGCAAATCTCAGAGTCCGCTGGCCCGCTCCGGGGCGCAGGGCCGCGAAGACCTGTGCTGGAATGCTGCCCGGTGTGCTCCTCCTGAACACCACAGGACGACACCCGTTGTGCTCGCTCTGCGCCCGGTCCCTGCGGCGACCGCTTAGATTACCTCGCGGCAGACCGCGGGACCCCCGCAGACCACAAGGCGGAGCGACCACGGCGGCCTCGTGCTGGAGCTCGGCAGTGCCACGGTCCCTCGAAGTCAGGACTGCACAGCACCCTGGAGCTTAGCTGCCCCGATACGCAGCACGCAACGCGTAGCATATTGATACGGAGACCTACACGTAGACTGAAAACGTCGATCTGACGCGATGCGTTCGCCAAAACGTGGGCCAATACGTTGAGCCAACACGTCGTATCGACACGGACGTTTTGAGCACGGTGCGTGTTGCGCATCAAAACGGGCGTATCAAGGCAGCTAAGCCCTGGAGTGGTCCTTCACAGTCCTGGGCGGTCCAGGTTGCCAAGGAAACATCATGGGACCCCGCTGCGCAGGCAGAAGGGTCCGCGAAGCCTCGAAGACTGCCCCCAGAGGCTCCGAAGATGGCCTCAAGAACCTCCTACGGCCGAAGATGGCCCCTAGATGCCGCTGAGATGGGTCAGGCGGGCCCCAAGACGCCCCCCGAGAAGGCCAGACGCATTGCAAAACTACAGCCATCTGTCATTATGCCGTGTCTGCACTCTTGTCTCCCATGACGCTCAAATCCAGATCCTGAAGGCGGACCCCAGAGCCCCCAGTGTTCCCCAAGACGGCCCCACGGTAGCCGCCCAGAGGCCCCAAGGTGCTACTCAGAGCGGCCAGGATGGGACAGCAGTGGCCCAAGATGGACCCAGTATCCCCTCGAGGTGGACCCCTTGCCGTCGCTCGGACGTCCGTTCCCCGTGCACCTTTTCGGTTCCGTGCGTGCTCTTGTTGCCAGATGGTCGAAGATGCTCCTCGAAGGTCCTCACCGAGAAAAAACATACACACGTCCGAGCGATGCCAAGACCCAGAGACCCCAAGCTGGTCCCAGGATCTGCCCCGAAGGTCCCTCGGGCCGCTCCCGCATGCGGCGTCGGCCGTGCCGGGCCTCTCTGTCACCAAATGCCTGGCGGGGTCTGCCACTGGCCATCGCTCGGACGTCCATTCCCTGTGCATTTTTCGTTTTCGTGCGTACTTTCTTCCTCGATGGCCCAGGATGCTCCTCGATGGCCCTCGCAGAGAAAAAACACATACACACACACACACGTCCGAGCGATGCCGAGGCCAGGGCCTCGGCAGCACCTCCCTGAATAGACAGGCGCGTTCCAATACTCGCAAAGTAGCTACTCGCAAATGGCCTGGATCCCCCGCGGGGGATCTACGATACATTGCATCAGAGCAGACATGTGTGTTTTTGTTCGGATGTTTGCCTGCGAGGAGGCACTCTGCGAGTCGTGGACCGCGCTCGGCGACTGAAGTCCCTCAGATGGGCCGCCACACTGCCGGCGGTCCCTCGCAGGGCTCCCCAGGGCGAGGCACGGAAGAGGGCCTCGGAGAGCCCCCCTAGGAAGACCCAGCAGGGCCCTCGAACGACCCGAGAGAGCCCCCCGGAGGCGCCCAAAACGGTCCGAGAGAGCCTCGAGATGGTTCCAGATCGCTCCGAGACGGCCCACGATGCTCTCAAGACGGCCCAAGGCGTCCCGAAGAGGCCCGCAAGACAGCCCGACAGGGCCCCAAGACAGCCCAAGAGGCACCCAAGACGGCCCCGAGACGGGCCCGGGGACCTTCAAGATGACCCTGAAGATCCCAAAGAGGGGCCCCACGACTGCCCTGGGAGGGCCCAAGACGGCCTCTGAAGGCCACGAGGCCCCTTAGACGCCCCAAGAAGGCTCCAAGGAACCTCCAGGAGGCCAACATCAGCACTGATGTTCCCAAGGTTGTTCAATGATTTCAGTGTTCTCGTCTGCTCGGGCATCCGACGCTCCAAGACGAGCCCAATCGCTCCCAAGATCGCCCCAAGACGGCCCAAGAGGCCCCCAAGAGGCCCCCAAGAGGCCCCCAAGAGGCCCCACAGAGGCCCCCAAGAGGCCCGTCGCAACATAGCCCAAGAGGCCCCCAAGACGGCCCTAAGACGGCACCGAGACGGCCCCAAGACGGCCCCGGAGACCTGAGGTCACCTCCAAGACGGCCCTAAAGCGGACCCCAAGACGGCCTCTGAAGGTCAAGAAGTCTCATAGAGGCCCACCAGAGGTACCTAAGAGGCCCCCAAGAGAACCCAAGAGAACCCCAAGAGGCCCATGAGTCCCCGTAGATCCCCCCAAAGGAGGCGGTGATCTCCTCCTCCTTCTCCTCCTCCTCCTCCTCCTTTTCCTCTTCACTCTCCTCCTCCTCCTCCTCTCTCTTCCTCTCCCAAGCGTTCTCCCCTAAAGGGCTATCACAGCGGCTGCGGGAACATAGTCTAATCATTAGCGTGGCCAGACTTCAGCCAAGCGTTTGGCCGCATGGGCGTTTCCAGAAGACAAGGGGCGGCAGTGATTCGCCGTAAAAAAGCCGTCAGGCAACCCCCTGCAAGGACAGCTGGCAAGCGCGCTGCTGACTGTAATAACGACAAGAACAGCAGCACCAACAATATACACACTGAAAAGGGAAAGGTGGTGCGGAGGAGAAAGACGAAGACGAGGGGAAGCTTGGGGGAAAAAGCTTGACCTGAAGACAAGTGCACGAGGAACAGGACAAGCTGGACATGGAGTAAGTGAAGGCGGGATGGATGAGGGGGAGAAACACAACGATGAGGAGAAGTACCAGCAGCGCAGAGCGGAAGGAGAACTAGGACGGGGATAGGGATCAGGGCGAAGGCAAACGGGTATGAGGACGAGGTGGGGGAGTGGCAGAAGGAGCGGGAAGAGGGAGCGATACAGGCTGATCACCTTGAGTCTGCCTAGCGCCAAAACAGCAGGAAGAGCACGGGGGGCAAGGAACGGGGCATAAGGAGCAGGAGCGAGGGCAAGAGGAGGCGAAGGAGAAGGAGAGCAAGGTGCAGGAGGAGGTGGAGGAGGAGGAGGAGGAAGAGGTAGAGGTTGAGAAGGGGGGGAGGACGAGTGGGACGGGAGAGAGGAGCAGCAATAACAGGTTGAGGCGAAGGAGGAGCAGGAGCAGCAGCAGCATTACGGAGACAGGGGATTCCTCCTCCGTCTCGGCGTTACTGTTCCTCCTCCTCCTCCTCCTCCTTGTCCGCCTCCTCCTCCTCCTCCTCCTCTTCTTCCTCCTCCTCGGAGGGGGAGGAGGATCATCTGCAAGAGGGTGGAGCGATTGTAAGGGCATGGGGAGAGTTGTTTACATGAGCCGTGCCTTGTAGAGCGGTGCACGCCAAGCAGGCAAAAACAGATGCCAGTGATCTGGCATTGCAGTAGGAGCCCCCCACTCATGCGCACAACCGGACCTGGGCCAGAAGAACATCCCTCAAGAGCATGAGACCCTCCGTCGGCCTAAACAAGAAAAACATCCAAAGGTGGGGGAACCAAGAGGTACTGATACTGCTACTCCCCAGACCTCTCCCAGGGTGCGTTCTGACCACAATTTCGAGGCGAATCCAACGGCGGCAATGAGGGCACCCCTAGAGGCCCATAAAAGGGGACAACGATGGAAGGGTAGCGGTATGGGTACCTTGTTTCCTCCTGTGGAAAAGAATACCCTCCCCAGGACACACAAGAACATCCAACAGACACGAAAAGCACGAGGGCACCCTCCCCGAACCGACCTCGATCTTACACCTCGGCCCCGCTGCAGCGCAGGCGAAAACGCCAGTGGCGGCGAGCAGGCACACATGATGGCCTGGCCGTGGCATGTCACGCGAGCGAAACACAAACGCACCACCTGTGGACCCGACCTCGGCGGTGGTACCCCAGGGGGGCCAGGACCAAACAAAGCCAGGAACCCCGACCCCACTCCGCGGCGAGCCCAGGGGGGAAGTGAGAAGGGGCGGGCCTCCGAAGTCCCCCGGCCTTTGGAGGAATTGCCTAAGCCTTCCCCGGCAACACTGACAACTTCTCGGAAGGCGCGGGGGCCTCTGAGAAGTCCCGCCGCCTCCTGAGGAAAAGGCCTTCTCCTTCTCGCTTCCCCCCCCTCGCTGGCCGCCGACAAACGGAGCCAGGAACCCGGAGGAGGAGGAGGGAGGAGGAGGAGGAGGAGACTGACTGACTGACTGACTGACTGAATCTGCATCGATGCCGAGTGCCGATCTCTCAACCTCACTTGCACCGCAGAGCCTGGTAGTGAAAAACGCACATCCACAGAGATAGCATGTACACCAGGGAGCCTTAATCACACACGGGAGAGCAAGGCCAGTCACCCATGCTCATGATGCCAACGTGGCACGGCAGGGATGACAAGGCACGGGGGTGCTGCACAAATCATTTGCGGCCCCTGGTTTCCTTCTGCAGAACTCTCCAATGGAGTGTTGCTAAACGCTGCTCCCACGAGGCCTCTGAGGAGGGAGGACGAGGAGGAGGAGGAGGCTCAAGAGGGGGCGAAGGAGGGAGACTGGGTCCCCTGCTAGACCTGCTTTTCGTCCTACCGCTGCTGCTTGCTGCTTCTATCTGGACAGTGGCTGACCTAATGAGTGAAGCTGCTACTGCTTGCCTCTGATCGAATGTGCTAGGCATCCTACTGGGGTTTTGCCTGGCATCTTGGTCATCCCCGCTGCGCGCATGGACAGCGAGAGGAGCCTGGCTACGGTGACGTGCACGTCAGCGCGCACCTGCGAAACTACCAAAAGACCCTGACGCCCACCAGAAACCCAGAAGAAGAGCGCAAATCCCCGAGAAGCCTCCAATGTGGCCACACATGGGACGTGCGGCTGAGAATCCCACGAGCTTGGGGAAAGTGCATCTCGAGAATGGTGCCGCACTATGCTCATTCTGGCGTGAGTCGTTCGGCCGCTCCTCCCAACAATCATCATCACCATCATCATCATCATCATCATCATCATCATCATCATCATCATCACCATCATTATTATCATCGTCAACATCATCACCATCATCATCAGCATCATCATTATCAGTATCATTTTCATTATCAGTACCAGTATCATCATCATCCTCATCAGCATCAACATCAACATCATCATCATCATCATCAGCATCATCAGCATCATCATCATCATCGTCATCATCATCATCATCATCATCATCATCTCGCTGTTCGCACCAATCCTCGATCACACCGGGCCAGGCCATATCGCGCACAACGGCACCACGGGATACCAGACCACACTGCACCAGGTGGGGCAGCAAGACTGGGCAAGACCAAACAAGACCACTCACGACTAGACCGTAGGGCAAGACCCAAACGGTATGCTCCGTGTTCGTGATGTTTCCGTTGTCCCTCGTTTTGCCATCGGACCGCCTTTTGCCGCCAAGCGACATAGACACGACAGCGGTTTACGAAACTGCCCCAAACAACAGATTGGCCGAGACCTGGGCCAAGGCACAACGGGGAAGGCCCAAGCGTGAAAGACATGGGCTGAGGACAGCGAGACGCCACAGAGCTCGAAGACCTGTCCCCACCAGACTGCGGACGCATCCGCGGCCTAGGGGGGCTCACGCTTGGAAACAGAGCATCGCGTGGCAAGGGAAGAAGTGGGCACGCGGAGACTGAGGCAGGAGTACAAGAGGATGGTGATGCCGTCGCTTGCGGGGGAGATGTGGCCAATGAAGGACACCAGAGCTAACAAAAAGCAGGAGCAGGAAGGAGGAGGATAAGAGTCCGCCTGAATGACTGCACATGTTTCTACTTGCAGCTTGGTGCGCCCAGGCGGGCACAATCAGTGCTGACCAGTTGCGTGCGCATCAGCGAACACGAAAGATACCGAGTCGGCACACATGACACTGCACCCGAACACATCGGAATCCACCGCGCGCCCAGACGACACCAGGGCAAGCTAGTGCAGATGATTAAATGTGATAGTCCCCCACACATTGCGCGAGTTCCTGGTCGCTAGATGAGATGGTGGGGCCCGCGGAACGCTTACAGCAAAGCGACCATGTAGTGAAGTATTAGCAGACTGGCGCTCACTCCCACGACTGGAGGAGCAAATGCCGACCACCGACGCGGAACAACATGCAACATGGAACATGCGGGAGACCTGCGAGGGGTGCCTTCCCCCCCGTCCCACCCTTCCCGTCGACCAGGGGCTGCCATGAGCATCAAAGGTTGTGGGAGAGGGATGCGAAGGTGGGCAAAAGCCAAGGGACCTCTGGGGCTCGGTTCCCTGGCCCTGTCGTTGACGAGTACGACGACGACGACGACGATGATAACGACAACGACGACGGGTGCGGCGGCGGCGGCGACATCCTCTCGCCCTCCTGAGGGAGGATGGCGCGCCTTCGCGTCTGGGCCGGAACCCGCGCTCTGAAGCTTGCGCCCCCGGTACACCCCCCACATCGCGACGATGCTGCACTCCTCCTGCGCGGTCGTCGTATCGCCGCCGTCGTCGCCGTCGTCTCGTCGGGGGCGAGTTGGATGAGTATGAAATATCATCGGTGAGAGCCCAGCGCTAGAAGGGGCGAGGGCTCCTGGGCAAAGACCCTTGAGAGACGCACCTGGAGGTCTTTACGTAGCTGTGCCGCACGCGACGTGCCACCCTTAAGTCAAGACGTGTATTCCCCCCAGGCAGCCGAACGATTCGCCGACAGCTCACAGGTGCGATCCAGGAGGAGAGAACCTCCACGCAAGGCCTTCACTCAAAATGGCAGCAGGAGCCCTGCAGCTACCAAGAAGTAGTAGTAGTAGTAGTAGTAGTAGTAGTAGTAGTAGTAGTAGTAGTAGTAGTAGTAGTAGTAGTAGTAGTAGTAGTAGTAGTAGTAGTAGTAGTAGTAGTAGTAGTAGTAGTAGTAGTAGTAGTAGTAGTAGTAGTAGTAGTAGTAGTAGTAGTAGTAGTAGTAGTAGTAGTAGTAGTAGTAGTAGTAGTAGTAGTAGTAGTAGTAGTAGTAGTAGTAGTAGTAGTAGTAGTAGTAGTAGTAGTAGTAGTAGTAGTAGTAGTAGTAGTAGTAGTAGTAGTAGTAGTAGTAGTAGTAGTAGTAGTAGTAGTAGTAGTAGTAGTAGTAGTAGTAGTAGTACTAGTAGTAGTAGTAGTAGTAGTAAACGTAGTAGTAGGTAGTAGTCGTAGTAGTTCGTAGTATAGTAGTTAGTAGTAGTAGTAGTAGTAGTAGTAGTAGTAGTAGTAGTAGTAGTACTAGTAGTATTAGTAGTAGTAGTAGTAGTAGTAGTAGTAGTAGTATTAGTAGTAGTAGTAGTAGTAGTAGTAGTAGTAGTAGTAGTAGTAGTAGTAGTAGTAGTAGTAGTAGTAGAGGTGTAGTAGTCGTATACTAGTAGTAGTAGTTAGTAGTAGTAGTAGTAGTAGTAGAGTACGTAGTGTAGTAGTATTAGTAGTGTAGTAATTAGTTAGTAGTAGTAGTAGAGTCGTAGTAGTAGTGTAGTAGTTAATAGTAGTGTAGTAGAGTAGTAGTAATTAGTAGTAGTATTAGTAGAGTAGTAGTAGTAGTTCGTAGTAGTAGCAGTAGTATTAGTAGTATAGTAGTAGTAGTAGTGGTAGTAGTACTAGTAGTAGCCATTAGTAGTAGTAGTAGTAGTAGTTAGTAGCTCGTTAGTAGTAGTAGTAGTAGTAGTAGTAGTAGTGTAGAAGTAGTAGTAGCATAGTATAGTAGTCGTAGTCGTAAGTCGTAGTAGTAGTAGTAGTCGTAGTAGTAGTCGTAGTCGTAGTCGTAGTCGTAGTCGTAGTAGTCGTAGTAGTAGTAGTAGTAGTAGTAGTAGTAGTAGTAGTAGTAGTAGTAGTAGTAGTAGTAGTAGTAGTAGTAGTAATAGTAATAGTAGTAATAGTTGTAGCGGTCGTAACAGTAATAGGCGTATCCGTAGTAGCGATAACAAGATAGATCGTACCCCCGCAAGTGCTTCAGGGCGTGAGTGGTTTAGAGCGTGTCAGATTACATCTTGCCTCTTCTTCTCCTGGGAGAGGTTTGGGTCCGCACGCGGGATTCCGCGAGGGGTCGGGGCTTCCAAGATGGCCTCGGCGAGAAGGCCACAATCATTGTTTTGACGAAGGGCACAGTTTGGCCCCCATAAGGGAGTCAACGCTACTTCAAGGCGCCCATCACTATTCCCAACCATCCTGTGGTGTTGGGTCCTCGGTTTGAAGTGACGGTCCCCGCGTTCACTCCTCCTCCTCCTCCTCCTCCTCCTCCTCCTCCCGCTGCCCCCTCCTCCCCTCCCTCCCCCCTCCTCCCGTCACCACCCCCACTCACTTTAGCACGCCCCTCACACACATCGTTGCCCCGTAGGGAGCTCCACCGAAGGCCCCAGTCGGGGTGCCCGCATGCCGCCGCCACACCCAGTACAATGCTTCGTGGCCACACAGGGAGCGCCACCCAAGGCCCCAGTGGGGGTGCCCGCATGCGTCCGCCACACCCAGTACAGCGCTTCGTGGCCTCATTGGGAACTCCACCCAAGGCCCCAGTGGGAGTACCCGCATGCGCCCGCCGCGCCCAGTACAGCGCGTCGTGGCCTCATTGGGAGCTCCACCCAAGGCCCCAGTGGGGGTGCCCGCATGCGTCCGCCACACCCTATACAGCGCTTGGAGCTCCACCGAAGGCCCCCGTGGGGGTGCCCGCATGCGTCCACCACACCCAGTACAGCGCTTCGTGGCCTATGGGGAGCTCCACCCAAGGCCCCAGTGGGGGTGCCCGCATGCGCCCACCACACCCAGTATAGCGCTTCGTGGCCTCATAGGGAGCTCCACCGAAGGCCCCAATGGGGGTGCCAGCATGCGTCCGCAACACCCAGTACAACGCTTCGTGGCCCCATAAGGACCTCCACCGAAGGACCCCGTGGGGGTGCCCGCATGCGTCCGCCACACCCAGTACAGCGCTTCGTGGCCACATTGGGAGCTCCACCCAAGGCCCCAGTGGGGGTGCCCGCATGCGCCCGCCACACCCAGTACAGCGCGTCGTGGCCTCATTGGGAGCTCCACCGAAGGACCCCATGGGGGTGCCCGCATGCGTCCACCACACCCAGTACAACGCTTCGTGGCCTCATCAAGACCTCCACCGAAGGACCCCGTGGGGGTGCCCGCATGCCGCCGCCACAATTTGTCCAGCGCTTCGTGGCCCCATAAGGACCTCCACCGAAGGCCCCAGTGGGGGTGCCCGCATGCGTCCACCACACCCAGTACAGCGCTTCGTGGCCTCATTTGGAGCTCCACCGAAGGCCCCAGTGGGGATGCCCGCATGCGTCCACCACACCCAGTACAGCGCTTCGTGGCCACATTGGGAGCTTCACCGAGGGCCCCTGTGGGGGTGCCCGCACGCGTCCGCCACACCCAGTACAACGTTTCGTGGCCCCATTGGGAGCTCCAACGAAGGACCCCGTGGGGGTGCTCGCATGCCGCCGCCACAACC
>CAUYUJ010017863.1:77500-102500 GCA_963575745.1 Prorocentrum cordatum
TCTGCTCGCAAGTCGACATAAGACTAGAAGTATAATTGCCAAAAGCAATGGTGCTTGTAGCCGTCGTTTGACCTACCCTTGCACCCCGATTGATTTCGCGCGCGCCGCAGCCAAGGCGACTTAAGCCGCCGGAGCTCGACTCTGGAAGACCTGCGACATGCTCTAGAGCCAAGCATGGATAAACGAAGACGCGCCACCACAGCTCCCTGGCCGCTTCCAATAATCATCAATAATCTTGGCTGTGCGTCCTGGCCAGGCGTCCTGGCCAAGGTGTCTGAGACGAGCCCGTGGTGCAGCGACGAGGTGGCATCCGGGCCGCCAGAAGGAACAGTAGAGCAAGCGCGTGGCCCAGCAAGCCGCAGAGGAGGACCTCTTCCCTCAGACCCGACGCTGCAACAAAAAAAATGCAACATAGCCGAAAATCACTACTGGAGCCCCTGACCCCATCTTCCTGCGCTATTTTTCACGCTGGATCGATTGTGTAGGTCCCAGGCCCCAGGGCCCGAAACCGGGCGAAAACGCCTTTGGTGAATGAGTTGCAGCGCCGAGATCTCAGGATTGCCCCACGCCCGGCGTCCAGTGCGGCCCGCCCCGATGCAGCGGCGGGCGGGTTCCTCCAGCTTGCGCAGGTGGTGGCCCTGACGGCCGCCATCCGCTCCAGCTCTCTCACCCCCGGTCTGCACCGTCGGCCTCTCTCCCCGCCGCTCCAACAGCCATGCTTGCCCCCTCTCGCCCATCCCCTGACAATTAGGGAAACGAGCTCTATACACCGACGCTTTTTCCGACCCTGCACTGAAATTCGCACAGGAACGCGGATCCTGGTGTATACGGGGTCCTGGTGTATACATGCTCGTTGCTTCCCTGGGAAAACGGAAGAAAAACATACACCACACCACCCCGACGTCGTCCCCGACCCTCAAAAAGTCTTGGGATTGAAGGAACAACCCCCCACTGGTGTTGTCTATGCTCCAGTTTCCGAACGACCGCCTCCATCCCCCGGGTCCACGGCGAGCTCGTCGCCACCACCAGCCCTGAGCCGTACAGTCGGGGCGTTGACCTAAGGAACCCTGAATAAGGAACGGGGCCCCTTTCTCCCATACGTTGAACTTCGATTTCCCATGGAAAACCTCAGGAAAACTGAAGGCACACTGCAGAACAATCAAGGAACGCCGAGCCCCTCCCCAACGAAAAGGGTTCCTTCTTCAGGGCCCCGACTGTACTGCAGCGATAGATCCTGGATCAAGCACCCCACGGGGCCCACGCGGCGGTGCCGCGCTCCGTAGAGTTTTACTCCCATCCCCCTCGGCCCAAACCTGCGGCCAGGAACTTGTGCTTCGCGTGTCACGACGGCGGCCCTGGCGACACGCTGTGTTCTGCAGGCAGATCGCGTGCTGCTCTGATTCGCGAAACAGGCGGCTGGGAAAGGCTCCGAGCACTGATGCTCGATGACTTGGACATGGAAACCGTGTCGCGCCGAGGCGGGCCAGAACTGGCGGAGCGACACGCTGAGCAAGAGATCCTAACCGCACTCCCCCTCTCTATCTCGAACCTAGGCCCCCCAACCCCGCGTGCTGGTGGCACTCGCTCTAAGGTTCTGCGGCCACTCACGGGCGCCTCCCATACCATCTCGTTGGATCTTGAGAATCGACGCTCATTGACGCCAATCGGCGCTAAACTAATCGACGATAGTTGATGCTTAAGTCCGCGCTGTCGCATCGATTACCAGACGCGAATTGACGCGAGTGCATGCTAAAGACTGAACTTCGAGGGTAAACAGAGCTCCCACACCTCGCTACCGAACAAGACGTCCACCCCGCGTGTTGGTGGAGCTCGTTAGACCTGTGCGTTATAAGGGCACGGACGAACCAAATATTGAGTATCGTTTCACCGATCCCCATCCCCAGCGGCGCGGCCTGGGCCCCACTGGCCGATTTACCCCCCGTGATGGGGATATAGGTCGTTCTCTTCGGGTTTCGAAGGGGTGTGTATCCCCAACTGGGGTGGTCATTTGTTGGGGGTCTCGAAGGAGATGGGGATGGGGATGGGGACTGATTAAACGATACGAAGAGATGGGCAAGGCGGGCACAAAAAATGCGCCTTCTCCCCGGTCACCCAGCCGACCGTCTCGCCCGGCACCTCGGTCAGGGAAGCGTCGCCGTGCAGGTCGCTGTCGCCGATGGTCAGATCCCTATCCATCTGCGCGAGGACCAGGTCTGCGGAGGATAGTCGGGGGCGCGCAAACATGGATTAGCGATCCATGGATTTGGCGCGGTCGCCAAATCCATGGATCGGTGGAGGTGCCCTCCCCAAAATGCAGCCAAAGCGGCCTCGCTCGGAGGCGGAAATCCGCGATTTCCCATGGAAACAGGGCCCGTCGCTAATCCACGCCCCCTTGATCCATGTTTGCGATAGCCTGAGATAGGCTGGAAAATGATTGCATTGCCAGGTTACGTGGCTCGACAGCCTTGCATCCCCGCCCTGGTTGTCCCCTCGCGCTCCCCTCCCCTCTGCCCCTCCTCCTCCTCCTCCTCCTCCTCCTCCTCCTCCTCCAGATCCTCTACCCCCCCGGTTCCTCACGCTCCCTCATCCCCCTCCCCTCGTCTTCCTTTTCCTGCTACTCTTCCTACCTCGAACCCTCCCCCCTCCCTCCCCCCTCCCTCACCCCCCTCACGGATTTCCCCTCTTCTCTTCTGAGGGGCAACGATAGGGGGGGATAGGCATAGGGGGGATGCATCGACCTGGAATCGGCGATACATCGCCGATAGATCGGCGATAGATGCCCGATAGTGAGTCCGCACCTTCCTGGGCAGGGTGGGACTATCAGGCCCCTATCGGCGATCCATGGGCGATTGGGGCTCGATGCATCCCCCCCCCTATGCATATCCCCCCCCTATGCCTATGCATCCCCCCCCTATGTGCTCATCCCCCCCCCCACCCATCGCGCTGTTCCCTCTGCTCTTCGGCCTCGCCCTCCTCCGTCTCCCGCGCATCCCCTGCCCCCATCGCGTGCACCACGCCGGCCCGCTGCCGCGGGGGCGCCCACCGCGCCCGTCCCCTCCGGAGTATCGACATCGTCCTCCTCCCCAGAAGGTCTGGTGCCGGAGATTTTCGGTAGCGATTTCGACGCACCCCGAATTTCGGTAGGGACCGGATCTTCGTTTGAGGGCGTTTCGCAAGAAGGCGTTTTCGGAAAGCGACTAATTTCGGTAGCGACAGAACGAGATTCGGCAGCGAACACAACGCCAAATTCGGTAGCGCGCAATCGAAAATCTGTAGCGGAATAATACAAGTCATCATCATCATCATCAGCAGCATCATCATCACCATCATCATCATCATCACCATCATCATCATCGTCACCATCGTCGTCCTCCTCCTCCTCCCCCAGGCAAACGAAGGAGGATGAGGACGACGAGCGTCGAATATTTGTTAGATCGGGAGGAGGAAGAAGAGGCGGACGAAACAGACATGGAACGACAGACGGATGAGGGGAGAGGAAGGGGTGAATGTTGCGGATGCGTGCTGGCTGTGTGTGCCTGTCCCCCCCAGGTGCCATCCACTGCCCCCTCCTCCCCTGGGCCTCCCAGGAGCCCACGAAAGAGGGAGCGATGACGATTTGAAGATGATGATGAGGATGAAGATGAGAATGAGGATGAGAATGGGTGGGAGGATAAGGAAGAGGAGGAGGAGGAGGAGGAGGAGGAGGACGAGGAGGAGGAGGAGGAGGAGGAGGAGGAGGAGGAGGAGGGGGAGGGGGAGAGGAGGAGGGGGAGGAGGAGGAGGGGGGAGGAAGAGGAGGGAGGAAGGAGGAGGAGGAAAAGGAGAGAGAAAGAGAGAGAGGCTTCATTCCACAGCGCTGGGCCGCGGCAGTGCGACGCGGCGAGCGGGTCGGGCGGGCGGCGGGGGGGAGGGTCGAAGGGGGGGAATCATTGGAAGGAAAGTGGAGGGATTGGAGGAGATGCAGGCCACTCACCGCGACGCCCTCTTCGCCTTCGGTTTGGCCTTGGCCTTGGCCTTGGCCTTGGTCTTGTCCATCTGAAGTGTCACTAGTTCGACCTTCATTTTCTGGATGCTATTCTCGAGCTCTGTCACTCTGTCCGCCAACTGAACGATCCGCTGCGAATCCTAGAGGGAGGGGGAGGGGGGGGAGGAGAAGGAGGAGGAGGAGGAGGAGGAAGAAGAAGAGGAGGAGGAGGAGGAGCAGCAGGCGGAGGAGGATAAGGAGGAGGAGGAGAGGGAGAAGGAGAAGAAGGAGGAGGACGGGGGAGGAAGAGAGAGGGTCAAGAGGATGAGGAGGAGGACAGGAATGAGGAGGAGGAAGAGAAGGATAAGGAAAAGGGAGGAGGGAGGCGGGAAGAGGAGGAAGGAGGAGGTGGTGGTGGATTACCCCTCTGTGGATACTGTAGGGCACCGAATTAATCCCATCAGCCCTCTGGGCGACAGGTGGTCTAATGATGTTCCTCTTCCCTCTTCCACGACCCCTTCTTCCCCTTCGGGGAGGGGTTTACCCCCCCCCCTGCCCCCTCCCCTGGACGTGGGCGTGGGGGGGGGGGGGCGGGGTGGGCGAGGGGGGGGGAGGGCGCGGGTAGTTAGAGGCTTTCCCTTCTCGGACCATGGGAGTGTTATGTTTTGACACTCCCCACAGGGATCGCGGCCCCCGGCGGGGGGGGGCTACATCGAGGGCCCACCCCTCGCTTGACCGACCGCTTCAAAGATGGCCCCCAAGAGGCGCCCCAGGGCCCCGAAGAGGCCCCAAAGAGCGCCCCAAGAGGCCCCACGGTTGCAAAAAAACTGCCCCGATATGGCCAGAAGACGGCTTAAATGGCTTCCACGACGCCCAAGACGGCCTCCAAGACAGCCAAGATGGCCCCAAGAGAGCCCAATCTGGCCCCTGCATGTCTCCAGGACGGCACAATATGCACCCACGACGGCCAAATCTAGCCTCAAGATGGCCCAAGACGGCCAGAGACGACCCCGAGGGGCCCCCAAGACGGATGCGGTTCACGCTTGGGCTGCTTGCTGCTACGCCTCCCTCATCAAGGCAACTCGCCTGGCGGCTGCTTTGGGATTGGCTGGTGGGCATACGCGAAACTTGAAGATTCGGTGCCCCGCATCCTCCGCATGGTATTCAAGGATGCCATCTTGCATCAGTCGGATCGCGAACCTCTGTTGCGGGCCGAGCGCCATGACGGGCCAGAACGCGCCAGGGGTGCCATCGCTAGTCTGAGCCCGAGCCATCCCCGACCCCCACCCCGCCCTCGCCACCCGCACGCCCCCCCAAAAAGCAACTCCTTCAACGTTGAAACACAAGACATCCAGAAACCTTCTAAATTGCCAAGCATACTTATCCAGGAGTTTTCTAAATCTAAAGATCTCCTCGGGAGAAACCCGTGACCCATCCTAGCGGTGGCCCCCCTTGGCATTCTTCGCAGCGCGCCCCCCCCTTTCGGGGCCGCTGCTCGGGCACGAAACCGTTGGAAGATGTTGCAGCGATGAGGGCGCATGGGCGGGGCGGGGGGGAGGTGGGGGGGATGGGGGGGGGGGGGGGGAGACGGAAACCACACCGAACGTGTTTAACACGTTCCCCATACCACCCAATTATGGGGTCGGGGGCGGGGAGGGGAATGCGGAGGCTGAGGGGAGGGGGGGAGGAGGAGGAATAGGAGAAGAGGGAGGAGAAACTAAACACAGGGATGGGAACGAAGCTGGAACGGACGCGCGCGCGCGCGTGGGCGGGGGTGGAGGCGGAGGGCCGACGAAAGGAGGGAAGTGTTTGCCCGCCCCCGCGAACGTTCAGAGGGGGGGCAATCCGCTGCTGGAAGCGCTGGCCTTCGCGGCCTCCGCCTCACGCTGCGCCTTGGTAGCGCGGGCCTCGGCTGCCTCCGCCTCGCGCTTCGCCTTGGAGAACTTCGCGGTGAGGCGAATCGTCTCGGCGCGCTCCTGGGGCCATCTATTTTCTCTTGCACCCTACCCCCGCCCCCCCTCCTCTGTAATCCGTCTTCTCCCCAGGGCCTCCAGTCCTATGCCCGCCATCCCTCATTGTTTCGTTTGCTCCATTCCACCTCCTTTTCCCCCCCCTCCTCATCCTTCTGTTTATCCCCCCTTCCTTCTCCCCCTCCTTATCCTCCCCCCCCCCCCCCTCCTCATGCTTCCGCGCATCCCCCCCTCCCTCCCTCTTACGACGCCCTTCCAATGGATTCCGCTCCTTCAACTCGACTGGGATCACCACGTGGATGTTGCCCGACGTGACCATCGTGATCGTGGGGCTCTCCTAACAATTGCGAGTACAAGGATGAGCGCTACATGGGGGAAGGATCAGGGAGGCATTGGGGGTGCGTGTGTGCTGTGTGTGCGTGTGCTGTGAGTGTTGTGAGTGGTGCGTGTGCGGTGTGTGCGTGTGCGTGTGCGTGTGCGTGGTGCGGTGTGCGTGTGCGTGTGCGCGTGCGTGTGCCGTGTGCGTGTGCGCGCGTGTGCGTGTGCGTGTGCGTGTGCGTTTGCGGGTTGGCGGGTGTGCGTGTGCGTGTGCGTGTGCGTGTGCGTGTGCGTGTGCTGTGCGTGTGCGTGTGCGTGTGCGTGTGCGTGTGCGTGTGCGTATGCGTGTGCGTTGTGCGTGTGGCGTGGCGGGTGCGGGGTGCGTGTGCTGTGCGTGGCTGGGTCGTGTGCGTGTGCGTGTGCGTGTGCGTGTGCGTGTTCGTGGGCGTGGGCGTTTGCGTGTGCGTGTGCGTGTGTGCGTGTGTGCGTGTGCGTGTGCGTATGCGTGTGCGTATGCGCGTGCGTGTGCGGGTGCGGGTGTGTGTGCGTGCGGGTGCGTGTGCGGGTGCGTGTGCGGGTGTGTGTGCGAGTGCACGTGCGCGTGCGCGTGCGCGTGCGCGTGCACGTGCGCCTGCGCGTGCATTTGCGGGTGCGTGTGCGCGTGCGTGTGCGCGTGCGTGTGCGTGTGCGTGTGCGAGTGCGTGCGCGCGTGCGCGTACGTATGCGCGTGTGTGTGTGCGGGTGCGGGTGCGTGTGTGGGTGCGTGTGCGCGTGCGTGTCCGTGTGCGTGTGTGGGTGCTGGCGCATGCGCGTGTGCGTGTGCGGGTGCGTGCGCGTGTGCGTGTGCGTTTTCGTGTGCGTGTGTCGTGTGCGTGTGCGTGTGCGTGTTGCGTGTGCGTGTGCGTGTGCGTGTGCGTGCGCGTGCGCGTGCGCCGTGTGCGTGTGTGTGTGTTGTGTGTGGTGTGCGTGTGTGGCGTGCGTTGGCCTTGCGTGGGGCTGGGGGGGGGGGGGGGGCGGCGGGGGATCGTGTTTATAGTGGGGTGCGAGGAGAGGGGTGGGATAGGGATAGGGAGGGGCAGAAAGAGAGAGATGGGGAGGGAAGGGAGGAGAGCGAGGCGTGGACGGGATACATAACATACACATAGAGGAGGCGAACGAGGGGGGGGGGAGATTGTGGCGGAGGCAGAATGGAAGGAGAAGAAGGACGCATCTCCTGCACTGGCGACTGCATGGGGTCTCCGCCGCACACGTCCTTGATGCCGGCCCCGCTCGTGCACAGGGTGTCCGGGGAGGCATTGGGGGGAGGGGCGGAGAGAGGATGCGAAGGAGAAGGAGGATAAGGGAAGGATTATACGAAAGAGAAGGAAGATAAGGAGGCGGGCCTTCGTCGACGGCCACCTCCGTCACGGGAACGCGCTCGGTGTTCGTGGGCGGCGGGCCCTGGGACGCCTCCGCCCTCAGGAACTTCTGGGGCGGAGGGCCGTCGGGTGGTCTGGGGAGCTTCGGCGGAGGGCCAGCGGGGGGTCTCGGGCACGCCTTCTGGCGGATCGGCATCTGCTCGGCCTGCTCGGGCGCCATCCGTTGCTCGGTCTGCTGGGGCGCCACCTTCTTCTCGGCCTCCCCCTGGGGCTCAACCTTGTCCTCGGCCTTTGCGTCGGCCTTTGCGAACCTCTTGGGGCGGAGCATGTTCTCGGGAGGCAGCGGAGGGGGCGCCGTCGCTGGTTCTGGCGTCGGGATTGGCGTCGGGTCGGGCGCCTTGCCGACCATGGCGGGGCGCTCCATGCGCGGCGCCCCCGAGCCTGCAGGAGGGGGGGGGGGGGGGGGGGGGGGGCATTTTTGGGGCGTCGCCCACCATCTCTGCAACCGCTTGAGCCACAGAATGGCTCGAAGGATGTTTAGGGCGGGTCTCGGGTTTCGCAGGTAAGTTGGCGATGGCGGGGATATCATGTAAGTACATGTGGAGTATGATGGGGTGGCGGGCTGATGAACTGACGCAGGCCTGTGCTATAGGCGAGAGGGGGGGTGGCATGTTGACATGTGCGATCGTTGTGTAGTTGTTGGAATGATGGCGAGCTGATGGGGGCAAGGGGGGGGGGGGGGCGGGGAGGGGGGGATGAATGAGGGGCGGAGTGCGGTGAAAGAGTGACGTTTGGGCATAATAAACACGACAGGGGGGGGGGGGGGGGGGGCGAGCTTTTGGAGGAGGAGGAGGAGGAGGAAAGCGCGAAGTGGGAGAGGGGGGAGGGGGCGAATGGAGGAGGATAAGGAGGAGGATAAGGAGAAGGAGGAGGAATGTGAGGGGGGGAACGGAGGAGGAATAGAAGGAGGAGGAGGATGAGGAGGAGGATAAGGATGAGGAGGATAGGGAGGAGGAGGACGTAGGCAGGAGAGGATTACTCTTGCGCTAGTTGGTAGCGCGAAACGCATCCACTTCGTCATGGGCAAAGCGGCCCCCGACCAGGCCGCCGCGCGGCACGATCAGCCCCTGCTGATCAGCCACTAAAGTTTCGCACGAGCTCGAAATCCACCGCCCCAAAATCGGGGCGCCAGGGCCTCCACCCCATACATGTTGCTTTCAATGGGCCCTCGTCCTAACCAAGTGTGGGTCGCAAAGCGTGCTTTATACCTACCGATCCTCCACCGCTCAACTATTTTCTTACTGAAAGTCAAAACGCGCGAGCCTATTCGAATGTTCCCTGCGACGGCGGACGTGAACCACATGAAGTCCTCGCACATATAGCGCCAAAGCACACGCGGGTTCATGTGCTGGGCGCTCTCGTCCAGGTGATACATATAGTGATGTTTGCTGACGGTGCTCCACTTTTTCTTGAGTGATGCCTGGGCCAGGGACGCGAGCGCGCCATAGTACACTAACGTCTTTTCGACTGCAACTTTCAGGTCTTGGGACTCATCGTCCTCTAGATACATGCCAGCGCCCATGGCGATTTCATAATAGCGGTTAAGATTCCGCAAACATGCAGTTCTCATCCTACGCGGGTCCGCCCCATCATCGTATCCCTCCACTGCTAGTTGTAGGACAACGGGAATCAAGCAGCGCTGCTGTGCTGCCTTGGTCGATTTGGACATGCACGGGAAGTCCGCGTGGGGGGCATTCACTTGGTTGAGGAAATATTGTAAACCAAATTGCCCGCTTGCCGCCGCAATGTCGGAGGCATTTAAAGCGCGCGATGAGACAATTCCAGAGACAACCCACAACATCCAATACCTTTGACATTCTTGAGGTGTAGACATCGCACTAGATTATGCAACGCTCGGACCACGCTAAGTTCACAATTCCTATGTGCATAATCCCGCCACACACCCTTCCCACAATACCACAGATGCGTCGGCGGAGGGCAAGAGCCACAAGCACGATATACGGCACTGCGTATTCTGTTCGTCGTAAATGCCTTGTATTCTGGACCAAACGTGGGCCGCGGCACTCTTGACACGTTGACCGTGACGACGTTGCTCGTAGATGAATTCGTAGAGGGTGTTCCCTAACACGTGACTCGTCACTCCGAGGTCAATGCAGTGCATTGAATCGATAGCGATGGAATAGCTGTTAACTCCCCATATGCCAAAAGCAGGATGAGTAAAAAAACGTAGGGCACCGCTCGCCGACGAGACCTCATCCAATGATTTGGGCGGCGCTCCTGAAGGGGTCGGGTGGTGGTCTGGATTTGGATGGGGAACCTCTAACGTGCAGGTATGGTCATGCATCTGCTTATGTAAATGCGCATGCGCATGCGCATGCATGTTGCGTGTTTAACATGCGTGCGAATATTTGTATGGGAACATGAATTTTGGGGGAATGAGGCTCCTTGACGAAATCGTTCCAGGGGTTGTCCTGGCGATCGCAATCGCACAACCAGCACGGGTTGTTCGCGTTCGGGGCAGGGGTCCCAAAAAGGTTGGAGAAATTCCATGTCCCCCTGTATCGAGTGCAACCACCCACGGAATGGAAACTCATCGCTGCAAAGCCACTCGCCTGCGAGCCGACCGCGCTTGCTGTCGGCGGCGAACGGCTGGCCCCTCCAAACCGCCACACCCTTCGGGCGACGACAAGCGCATCGACAATCTTGATTGACTCGGCATGGTGATACCGTTTGATTGTTTCGAGCTGCTCCGATGCGTGGCGTCGACGGCGCGTATATTGCGCACCCCGGATTGTATTTGCATTGTCTGCGCTGAAATGTGGGGCTGGCGGAAAATGGCAAAAGCTGAACGTATCTCTGGTTGGGTGCTTCCCAGTGGCCATAGCATTAAACGACCACTGTACCACCTCCCAGATTGCTTGCCAAGCGTATGCCCCGTGGTGTTTTTGTGTTGCAGCGATGCTGCATGGGAACGCCGAGATGAAACAGCACAGATCCCGCGTAGATCCTTTGGCAAACAACCCTGTCCAGGCGGTGACCATTACGCTGTCGTTGTTGGTCATATCCGCACCATCTCCGTGCACCCGAAGCGGTATGAACCACTGACCACTTCTTGCGCCCTCGCTCCCTCCAGATAGGATGGGAATGGAGCCGAGGGTCGCGCCTGGGGGCGGGCGAGAAAAAAAACGACCAACACGTGCCACTTAAACGCAGAAGACGGCAATCACGCACCGAGAAATACACTGACAGCCTCGATCTGGCAACGCACGGGGCCCTTTCGTGTTACATCCCGCCCTCGAAACCCATGGCCCCGATTCGGGACCCCGCATTGTTTGTTTTTCCTTAAATTATTTGTTCGCTTTATGTCCCCGATCAATGAAACCTGGAAGCGCCGTCCCAGAACTGGTCCAAGCCTGATATTCCAAACTGCTGGTCGAAATCGGTGCGGTGGTGGTGAAATAAAGCTGAACATACATCGTGGGGGCATATAATTCCGCAAGCGCCCTGCGCAACCTCACACGATCGCGGTTTCAAACACGGAACTCGAACGACCTCTGGAGCTGGCAAGGTGGTATTCATCAAGTATTTCGTTGTCAATTCTCGATAGATGTTGCTCGGCTGGGTGCCCCATGCGCCCATCTGGGCAATACACAGAACTTCGTCGTTCTTAAGCCCGTCTTGGTGAGCGGCCAAAATAAACGTGCGCGCCTCGGTGGCGCGCAGGCGGCCCCAAGCCCACTGGCTGAGGACAAGGCTGGAGAGGTTGGACCATTTCACAAGCTCCACGGCCTCTACTTCAGCAGGGTCAGGGCCATCAGAGTCTGCGGTGTCGGGATCGGGCGCGGGGTCTAGTCTCCTCTTCTGCTGTCTCGACATGCTCGAGCAGAAACTGCAATGACCCGCGGGGCCCCAAACCCCCTGTATCACCCCCCTTTTCACGAGTGTGCTGAATTGGAACTATTGTGGTTTCTGGGGGCAGGGTAGAGGTGGATGAGGGGCTGGATGAAGGCCAGAGGGCTCGAGGGCGCAAGTGAAGCGCGCGCAACCTCTGGCATTCTAGGGCCGCCGCCGCGGCCGCCGCGGCTGGCAATGACAAGTCCTGGACGTTTCAGAGATCTGGCAATTGAGCTCTTGGGCCCCTGGGGCCCTGGAACCGAACGAAAAAAAAACACATACATTGCCAGCCGACGACCCCGCGCGATCAGAACTCACCCCGAGGTGTTGAAGAGCACGCCCATGCCGACCACCAACTTGAACTGGTCCTTGGCTTCCATGATCGTCCTGACGGCGAACGTGGATTCCGCGCACCTCGTCCTGACGCGCGATATCCACCCCCGCCACCAAGGTCAAGCAGTCCTGCAGTCGAAAGTCCCCGATCGCGGCACACACAGCTTTTGCGGATCGCCACGAGGATTGTGGGACGATCCAGTTGATCAGGCGCTGCGCAAGCACGTGGCCCCATCTTGCGCTCGCCGCCCCCTGGCGTTGGCTGCAAGGGCCGTCTCGACCCCACAGTGAGCGCTCTGGACTGCTCACGTACGGGAATGATCCGGAACGGCCAGGGGAGAAAGAACGCAGCACCGGCAGTCTGTCGCCATCACTCCTTCTTCGACAGACACGGAGACCACGCACAGGATCCCTATAGGATGGTCTACCTCTCACTCCCCCCCACCCCCACACCCCACCCCCCCCCCCCCCCCCCCCCCCCCCCCCCTCCCCCCCCCCCCTTCGGAATCCAAATTTCGAAGGGAAGACACTTTCGGACATCGAGACCAGGCAGGACGGGCCCTCTGGACAGACTGGGCACGGCCGACGGATCCAAAATACATGGGACGCATGGTTTGAATGCAAATCAATGGCACAACGATTAAAAAAGCTGGCCTTCTTCGCCTTGGGGACGTCGGCCTCCCTGTGGGTGCCGCCCGCATCCTTGATCGCGGCCTGCAACCGCTCGACGACGACCTGGGCTCCGACAGACGTCTACGTGAGCCGTTAAGTTTAATCCATTACGAAGTTGGCCGACAAAATCCCGACGGGGGAGTTAGCCCATTGCTAAGTTGGCAGTAAACTATTCAGTTAGCCAACTACTGCGTTGGCCAACTACTAAGTTGACCTAAGTTGATCAAGCGGGGGACCGCGCCCACGCTGTAGAAGTCCTCGGCCACGCTGTGGCACTCCTCAGTGCAGGTCATGCGCTTCTTGTCGATGTCCAGCACGGGCTTCACGACGTCGTGGATCGTCTTCTTCTTGCTCCCCTATGAGGGGCCCGTTTGCATCAGATCTCACAAACAAGTGAAGGCACGCGAGGACTGGAGGTGGGTGGAGGAGGAAATGGAAGGCGGCTAATGACGACGAGGAGGAGGAGGAGAAAAAGGGGGGTGATGGAGGGCGGGGTCAGGCAGTTGACGAGATGCGGAAGGGGGGGGGGGGGGGGGGGGAGCGCGAAGGCGGGGGCTTTGGAATACTCGGGGAGGGGTCGAAGGCCGAAGATACGAGGAGATGAAGGATGCGCGAGGAGGATTGGGCATAAGCACGCACGTGCCAGCGCAAAAGAGTTGGAGTGGAGCGGGGTTGTCACTGGAGTTGGAGTTGGCAACGGGGAGATTATGGAGGGGGGAGGTCTGGCACGGCTGGGTCGTGGGGAATCGGGGGGAGGGGGGGGGGGGGGGGGTGGGTGCCGCGCCCTGCCGAGCCGCGTCCGCCAATGCCGCGTCCGCCGCCGCCGCGACCGCGCCCCCCGCGGTTCTTGCCAGCCCCCCTCGCGGCCCTCTTGGGGACCTGCTCGCCGCCCGAGCCGCCCGAGTCGGCGTCGTCGCCCGAGTCGAAGCCCATGTTGTCGGCGTCCGCTGTCACATTTTCGCATTGTTTGACGAAGTGCTGACGGAATAATGAGAGAAGAGACGGGCACTTGCCAGAGGGGGGCGAAAGGGCACGCGGATGACAACAGAAGTGGGTATGTGGGAAGACCGAACGGGCAGGGCTAAAGAGGGTGGCGGGGGCAAGGCAGAGGACGTAGGAGAGTGTTTGGGGTTCCGTGATTTAACGTCGATGTGTGTTGCAATTGTTTCCACAATGCGTCTTGGATTTCTTGTCAGAGGCACATCGGACTTGACATGTGAAACGGCCAACTTGATGTTATAGCGAGGGTGCATATGGCGTAATCGATTGGTCACGGGTGATTACATGTTATGTGTGTTTATGATGCGTAGCCATGATGCGTGTGATTATATTTCTGTCTGTGTGACTATACCATGCTCTTTATTTCATATATTGCGTAGTCGTGCGTTTTGCAAACATGGGTTTCTGTCTCAAGCGATCACCACTCTCATCCTCCCTATCGGCCGCCTCAGCATCCCCCTCCTCGTCCCCTTCCCCCTTTCCCCCCTTGCAAGTCCTAACAACATATTGAAAGAAGAAAAGACAGTCCGATGGCAATGCCCGCGCCGAACTTGCCGCGGGTGATGCCACCGATCATCTGCCCGAGCTGGCCGTCCTCGATCTTCTTCCTGCCGCCCGCCGTGCGAGACTTCTCCCTGCTGGCCTCCTTGACGTACGAATCAGTCACGTCAAGGTACTCCTTCCTCTTCTTGTTGCGAGGGTTCCGCCTGACCTGGGCGAATGCCATTTGCAAACGTATTTGTCTGATTACATTGGAATGCACACGAGCTGCAACACACGCATACATGGCAACGCGCACAATCATGGCAACCGCACACCACGAACATATTCCACCGGTTGCGGCGGAACGTCCAAGCGATATGGAACAACACATACGCATGGCAAGACATGGAGGTCACCGAACACGCTGCAATATTGCAATATGATGATGTTTCGGCAAGCTTAGATCGAGTGTCTAATGTTTTTGCAAGCTGGATCACACTAGTGTCGAATGATGTTTCGGCAAGCTTACATATAAAAAAGGCTGCCTGGATCTTGCCATCGTCGCGCACCTCCTCCGCCTCGGACTCCCCGTACTTGTCCACCATGGCCTTCCAGGGCACCCAGGTGGCCTTCTAGCTCACGGACTCCTTGAAGCCGATCTTCGCGCAGATGTCCCAGAAGCCATCCTGCATAGCTGGATCTTTGATCCAGGCCATCAAGAGCTTCTGCTTGGCGAGGTTCTTCTTCCCCCTGGCAGCGGAATCTGCCTGGCTGGGGTGTGGTACGCCAATTTGATTACATGTGCAAAACATACAATATTTGACGCACCAACCAAGCGATTTAAACTCATAATCGGCGAGGCCACCAACGCACTAGAGCAACCCGCATCTAGCGCCCAGAGGCCAAGTCACGCGACTCAGAACTAAGGTTTTGCAGCAACAACAATCATGCACCATATATACGTGGCACGTGGTTCCAATAGCACTCACTACCTCCTAATACCGATCATTACATTACTCTCTGTATTCCTCAAACTACCCTATCACTCAACATCTGAATGTGCTGACAGTTCGGCGCGCATCAATGATCAAGACTGCAGGGTACCGAAGTGAACGCAGCGTCGACCCGCTGGTTGTCGCTCCTCTCGGACGCGAACTGGCCGTAGAGCTTGCGCATCTCGTCCTGGGAGAACAGTCCGCGGACCTGGTCGACGTCCGCGGGGTCCCCGTGCATCCTGAACAACTCCACGCGCTCCTCGAAGGTCTTGCCCTTGCCCTTCGCAAGAAGCTTTGCCCTCTGGATGCCCATCTTGTTCGCGGGCACGATCTGCAGCTCGGAGGTGGCCTTGTGAAAGACCGCTGCCTTGGCCTTCGCCTTGACCTTCGCCTTGGGTTTCGGCTTGGCCTTGGTGATCGTCTTCATGACTCGTTTGGGAACCATGGCGATCACCGTGCACGATGGGTCCCGAAGGCCATGGCCGATGATTTGGGCCCAAAATCATATGTGTGCATGGTTGATATTCCAATTACAAACTGATATAATGATCAATTCGACCGTGTGTCGTGCCATAACGCATCACAGGGAATACCAACATTACAGAATCACATGTAATAGTATGTGCACAACACAATAATTAGTCATACTCGCACGAACATGTAGATAATGGTAATTTAATATACAATTTCATATAACACATCCATATATTGATATAATTACATGTGTAAACACATGTATACATATGTACTGTATTCGAACTCTGCGTATTTAGTATTCGATAATATTGGCATGATTTCTTGCGTTTGCATACGTTTGCATACGTTTGCGTGTGTTGCCATACGTATGACATACGTATGGCAACACACGCAAACGTATGCAAACGCATGCAAACGTATGCAAACGTCTTCAACCGCATTCAAAACTAATTCAATTCAATAAACTAATTCAATGTCATTAAATAACCACATACGTCATGTACCCACCTAATATTAAAACGTTTAATAATACATGTAACACACACGACGTATTGTTATGACAATCTTTGTTGTCGGTTTACTTGCATTCAGACATATCATGCAAATACTGTCATTGCGGATGAGGGGGGATATGAGGATTAGGATTATGAGGGGGGTCCGATGATTATGAGTTGGCGGAAGATGCATACTTAGGATTGGGAGTAGAAGTAGGAGGATACGGAGGGTCCGATGCTTGGGAGTAGTACGATTGAGAAGGAAGAAGATGGTGGTGATTAGGAGTTGGAGAATGAAGACTATGGTGGTGATTAGGGTTGGTGATTAGGAGTTGGTGATTAGGAGTTGGAGTTGGAGTTGGAGGATGGATTCGAGTGTGGGAGGTTGATGAGGGGGGTGTGAATAAGGAGGAGGAGGGTCAACGGCGTTCGCGCGCGGACCTGGCAAGGAAACCCGCGCCCGAAGGGAGCGTCGACGCGCCGTGCCTGGTGGGGTGGGGGGGGGGTGGGGGGTGGGGGGGGCTCTCGTTGGGCAGGATGGCGGCTGTGCTCCGCGCCGCTGCAACAGTTCGACTATATTTGGAGGGGGGTGATGATGGGAGGCGGTTTGAGGGGGGTGGCGGAGGGGCGTGGAGACGGAGGAATGAATATGTGGAACATGAGGGGCCGGTGGGGATGAGGATGAGGATTTGTAGGGTGGCGACGAGGAAGAGGAGAACGAGGAGGAGCGGATGAGGACGAGGATAATGGCGAGGGGGCGAGGATGTCTACGATGAGATGGGGTAGGGGTGGGGGGAGAACATTATTTCAGACGACAGAATAATGGTTCCAGTGGTCTGGAAGCATAATTCAAAGAGGCCCTCACGCGGTGCACGTATGCTCGCGGTGAGAAAAATCACGGTCACGAGCGTGATGTGCCGCGCGAAGATGCGGTGCCGTGGCGGCGCCGTGCCCACTTAGCGCGCGAAGATGACGCGGCGGTGCACCTTGTGGTCCGTCTCGCTGGTGCTCTGGGTCATGCGAGTCCAATCGATCTTGACCGCGATGTCCACCACGATGTCAGTCCCCTCCTTCGGCCCGTGCACGTCCTCGGTCGCGAACTCGAACACGGAGTCGCCGCTCCCATCCACGTAGGCCTTGTAGGAGGATTCCAGCAGCGCTTGGTCGCGTGGGCAATGCGCCGCGAACTCGGCGCCGGCGTTGCTCACGCGCTTCGAGAAGTAGAAGCGCATGGCTGCCGTCCTCAAGGGCAGGGCGACGTGCGGTATTATGAATACCTTCCACGAAGAGGAATCACAAGCCCGAATGACTTGCACCAAAATGTCTACAGCATGGAACTGTGAGTACTATCCAGGAATTTCAGAAGCCACAGTCCGACGCACAGCGCGGATGGGATGGGTTGCGATGGAGGGGGGGAAGGCTCTTGAGTGGGGGCAACTGGTGATGTGATGGCGCGATGGCGTGATGGTGTAATGACACTGGAAGTTGGAGGAGGAGGATGAAATCAACTATGGTGCGGCGGTGTGGTGGCACCGCGCATGTTACTTGAATTCGATTTCCGAGCATGCGCAGTCACTCGGACGATAGTCTCCCTCCTCCTCCCCCTCATCCTCCATCCTCATCCTCCTCCCTCTCTCCTCCTCCTCCTCCTCCTCCTCTTCCTCCTCCGGAGGGGGGCCGTCGACGACGCCGACGTCGTCGAGGATGCCGACGTCGAAGACCGGCGGTCGACGATCGCGACGACGACGACTCGTCTCGAAACGGATGGGTCGGAGGTTGGAGACGAGGTTGGACGGCGCATTCGAGATTATGGGGAATGGGGCGGGTGGGCAGTGCGGCGCCGTGCGCGACCTTTTAGCCTGCCGAGCCGACATCGTCGCTGGGGCACCCTGAACTGCCCGTTCCACGGGCGTGTCGCCCCTACTCAAATTCGAGAATGCATCTAACCTGCCTTAGCTGCAAGCGACTCCACCCACGTGTCCCCCTTCTCCGCGGTTACAACGCCCCCCCCCCCCCCCCTCCCCCCCCGAAACTTCAGGGGACGAGCTCCAGGGTGGGGTGGGGGGTGCGGCGGGGGGGGGGGGGGGGGGGCGCGAGATTGGGTGGGGAGGGGGGGGGGGGGGGGGGGGAGAGAGAGATGAGAGAAGAGAGAGAGAGAAGAGACGAGAGAGAGAGCGAGAGAGAGAGAGAGAGAAGAGAGAGAGGGAGAGAGAGAGGAGAGGAGAGCGAGAGATACGAGAGAGGAGAGAGAGAGAGAGAGAGAGAGAGAGACGAGGAGAGAGAGAGAGAGAGAGAGAGATGAGAGAAGGAGAGAGAAGAGAGGAGAGAGAGAGGAGAGAGGAGAGAGATGAGAGAGGAGAGAGGCGAGAGATAGAGCAGGACGGAGATGAGGAGAGAGACGAGAGGGAGCAGAGAGAGAGAGAGAGAGAGAGAGAGAGGAGAAGATGAGAGAGAGAGAGGAGAGAGAGACGAGAGAGTAGGAGAGAGAGAGGGGTGAGAGAGAGAGAGAGAGAGAGAGAGAGAGAGAGAGAGAGAGGGAGAGAGAGAGAGAGAGAGGGAGAGAGAGAGAGCGAGAGAGTGAGAGAGAGAGAGAGAGAGAGAGAGAGAGGAGAGAGAGTGGAGAGAGAGAGATGAGAGAGAGAGAGAGAGAGAGAGAGAGATTGAGAGAGAGAGAGAGAGAAGAGAGGAGAGAGAGAGAGAGAGAGAAAAAAAAAAAAATAGAAGAATGAGAGAGAGAGGAGAGAGAGAGACGAGAAGAGAGAAGGAGAGAGAGAGAGAGAGAGAAGAAGAGAGTGGTGAAGGGTGAAGGGCAGGGGGGGGGGGGGGGGGAGGGCGAGGGGGGGGGGGGAGCAAGACGGACATGCTTTATTGAAGGCGAGGGGCGAGGGGGAACGGAGGAAGAAGGCTGCTGTTGAGAGGCAGATATGACTGGAAGGGTAGCCCTTACCCAACACCCTTCAATTACAAACTAAAAACCTAACTACCGTGGATGCGATTCGAGCGCCAGGCGGCGGCCTGCTGCTTCGTGAAGCTCTTCTCACAGGACTCCCTGATGATATTGCTGGGCAGCATGGCGTGGCCCTCCGCCTGGCGCTCGTTGATCTCGATGAACAGCGTCTTCTTGCCTGTCGGCAGGGTCGTCAAAGCGTAGCTCTTGGTCGCCGCGTAGACCGCCGTCATGGTGCCCAGCTTCTTGCGCTCGGCCCTGCGGATGAGATCCCCTGCGCCCCCCGAGGGCTCGACGGCGGACTTCGCCTTGCCAGCCTTGAGGGCGGCCTGGAGGCGGAGGAGGAGAAGGGGGGGGGGGGGGGGGGGGGGATAAGGCGCGGGGGAGGGGAGATGAAGGAGGACAAAAGAACTATAGTGGAGAAGGATGAGAGAGGATACGGAGGAGAGAGGAGGAGGAGATGCGGAGGCGGCACCGGATACGGAACAGGGCATGGAGGTTGGGCAGGGGGGATGAGAGGGACGGAGAAATATGATGATTAGAAACATAAGACTCCCACCGGCCCTCTGGGCGACAGGTGATACAGCGATGTTCAGATGCCCTCTTCCACAACCCCTTGTTCCCCTTCGGGGATGGGCTGGCAGCGCCCCCGACCCCCTTCCCCTGTGCCTGGACGGGGGTGGCCGCGGGTAGTTAGAGGCCCCCTTTTCAGATCAGGGAAAGTTTTTTTGCACCCCTCACAGGGATCGCGGCACCCGAAGGGGGGGAGGGGGGCGTCCTAGCTGCATCCCCGGAAAGGCCCCTTGCCGCGGCGTGTTGACCGACCGCCCCCAAGATTGCCCCATAGAGGCTCTCCAAAGCGCCCGATAGGCCCCCAAGGGCGCCCCAAGGTGTCCCAATGTTGCCCCAATCCGGCCGCAGAGGCCGCCAATGCTGCCCCAGGGGAGCCCGCAGACGGCTCAAGCGGCCTCCACGACGCCCAAGATGACCTCCAAGACGGCCAAGGTGGCCCCAGGAGGGCCCAGATGGCCTCAGGATGTCTCGAAAACGACCCGAGATGCACCCAGGACGGCCAAAGATAGCATCAGGATGACCCAAGACGGCCAGAGACGACCCCAAGGGGCCTCCAAGACGGATGCGGTTCACTTTTGGATTGCTTGCTGCTACGCCTCCCTCGTGGGATGGTGGGGGCACGCGAAGCGCGAAGAAGTGCCTGGCGAAAACACCGCCCGCCCCCCCCTAATTATATATATATTATATATATATGATATATTGAGGATAACACAAAAAAACGCTGTCCCTTCAGAACTGTTTCTTCGGGGGCACGGGCGGAGTCTTGAGCCGACTCGAAGACTGGCTCGGGTTCTTGCCGCCCTTGGGGCCTTCCTTTGCGGGGCCCCGATCTCCAAGTCGGACTCTTTGCTGTCCCCTTCGCGCTCCGCCCGTCTTCAAGAAGTCGCCGATTGCCTCCCGTCGGGGGGGGGGGGGGGGGGGCGCGAAGGGGGAAGGGCAGAGAAGGGCGGAGTGGTGATCGCGGGAAGAACTATGGGACGGGGATGGAAAAGGGCATGGAGTCAAGGGGGGGATCGAGGAAGTGGAGACGGCGGAGTGGACGCGGAGGGGCCCAACGCCCCCTCTGCCACATGAAGAGAATCGAGGGCCCATCCAAGGCCCAATATGCAACATGGGGCCATAACAAGGCCACGCGTGAGTAAACTGTAGCTTGCAGGACCTGGATATGTTTGCTGTGGTACCCAAACAAAGCGTTTCTGGGGCCTGGGGGCCGTTACAGTCCCCCTCACGTTATGTACTATGTATACCTCATTGTTTTCTCCCTCCCCCATCGGATACGCCCTCTCACCCCCGCGTCGATCTGCCCGTTCCTCCAGTGTGCCTCATCGCGGGGGAGTTGGGGGTGGGCATGGGCGCGGGGCGCGGCGTGTTATTGCAGGTGTCCTGGGGGCGCAGCAGACGCAAGGAGGACGCGTGCATGTTCGGTGATGTCGGCGGGGGGGGGGGAACGCCGAGGAGGTGGGGGGCAGGAAAATAATGGTGAACATTGAGAGGGGGGTGATGCCAGAAGGAACTGCGGGTAAATGAAAGAACGAGGGATAGAGGGGACAAGGAAGCGGGTCCATGCGGAGGCGCAAGGAAAAAGCTGAGGTGGAAGATTTTGGGTCGGCAAAGGAACAAGGCCATTCGCGATGCGAGCCAATGGGGTAACTCATAGCGTAATGGAGGGGAAGAATCAGGCTTGAGGGTGGACAGATCAAGTATGCGAACATGGGGATTGGATGGCGCTGAGAAAGACGCGGTAGCGGTCGAAAGTAGCGGGGTGGGGATTCGGGGGCGGGCGGGCGAAGGATGATGCGATGGGATGCAGATGTTGTTTTTTTTTCTTGGCCAACAACGCACTGTCTTGTACGAGATGCATGCGCAAACACTGGGGGGTGCACTGAATGCCAGTGGCCCCCGACGAGCATGCCACCCACAAACTAAATAGCTGAGGAAATATGCACCTGCGCCCGAACCTACTTCTGCTGCTTGATGTTGCGGCCGATGTGTCGGATCAGCTCGTCCGTGATCTGGATGTCGTCGGAGCCGACCGCGCTGGTGGATGTGGCCGACGACGACGGCGCCTCTCTGAGCTGCTCGAGCATCGACTTCGTCGCCACTGCGAACTCGGGGGCCGAGGAAGCAGGCTGCTCAGGCGATTTCTGCGCAATGCGTCGGCGCTTCCCCGCGGACGAGTAAGAGGTGTCGGACGACGGCGTGGAGACCGAGATGGCGCCCGCTCCAGGCGCTGGGCCCTTGGCCGCGGGCGTCTCGCCGGCACTGGGCGCCGGGCCCCTCGGGGTCGGCCAGAGCGCTTCCACCAGCAAACAATGGTGCAAGTGTGCGAGCGAGGGGGGGGGGGGGGGGGCAGGAGGGGTGGGGGGGTGGGGGAGGAGAGGGGGGGGCGGAGGTGGAGGATGGGGGGGGGGGGGGAGGGGGAGGAGGAGGAGGTGGGGAGGGGGGGGGGGGGGGGGGAGGAGGACCAATATATTTGAAGCAATTATAGAGTTTGGGGGGGGGGGAGAGGAGGAGGGAGGAGGAGGAGGAGGATAAGGAGGACTATGTATATTAGGGCTGAAATATTTGAAACATGGCTATGAAACATATAGGAAGAGGAGGAGGACTATGTATATTATATGTATATTAGGGCCAAATCATGGTGATTGTTTCGCGTGCCCCCGCTTGAATTTTTAATGGAAAACGCATGCCCCTTTGAACCTCCCCACCTAATCCTCGTGCGTTTTCGTACTCACATTCGCACTCCTATTAATGCAACTATTTGAAACGTGTCTCCTCACTCCAACTCGCACTCCTGTTCGTGCTCCTATGTGTGTCTGCGGCCCCGTTGCACCTGGGACTGTTGGCCCAATTGCGGATGTCGCCTGCCGTGAGGTCGCCGTTGAGGAGCGCGTGGCCGAACCTCGAGAGGGCCTCCATGAACTGGTCGGGGCTGCTGAAGTGGTGGACGCGCTGGTCGTCAACCCCCTTGTCGCCGACAATGTGCTCGATGCCGACCTCCGAGCCGAAGACGTCCGGCCTGGTGCCCGCCTGGCGTTGCATGTCTTCAGGCACCGACGGATCGAACTCCCAAGATAATTTCAACTTGAAAGGCAATGCGATGTCCAAGAGATCACGGCATGGAGGGTACTTCTTGGCGCGAGATTTCGCCTGCACGGCATAGATCACGTGCGCGCCCCGCAACCGCAGGAGGAATGCCAGCGTGCAAGCCCGCTTGAGAACGCAGTTCTCGCGGAGCACCGTAGGGTCGTTCAGATTCCCAACCGCGTGCTGGCACCTCTCGTACTGTTTCTCCCGCGGCATCCACGACGTAGACTGCAAGTGAATCCAAGCCAGGCCGTTCTTCTTGATGCGCAACGCCCACTCCACCAACGTCCGATACCCATCGTCTGTTGTGATGTCCAGCTTAGAGGGGTCGTGGAGGAGCTCCTTGCCCAAATCTGTCATGCTGTATTCGAACCAATCACAAGTCCGCTCGTCGTCAGTCGGCATCTGGATTGTCTCAATGATGTTGTCCATGAAAAACATGATGAGACTGGAAGACTGGGTCGCCTTGAGCCTCGCCCACCGAGAGGGCGCAAACATGGCGGCGGCAACCTCCTCGAGCGGCATCCTGGGCCAGCCTCGACGCGTCCCCCGCGGAAGCTTTGTCAGCCAAAATGGCTGCACTGAAAAGACTCCAATGTGTCAGGGGGTGTTTCAATTCCGCGCCATATATTATGTTTCTGATAGTGTTTGTTTGGTGATGTTCGTGGCTGTGTTTGAGGTGTCATTGATGAAGTGGCCCGAGGTGGGTGGAGGGGCAAGTGCGGCCCTGTGATGTTGAGGTATGTGGGGTGGAGGTTTTGGGGCAAATGAATGCTCGTTTGTCCGAGGGGGGGCGGGGGGGCGGCGTTCGATTATTTCTCGAAGGGGGGCGGGGGGCGGAGCGGGCGGGAAAGGGGGGGGAGGGGGGCGCGGAGGGATGATAACGAACAGTCCGGCACGTGGACGGGTAGCACTCATCCAGGAGGGGGGCGCGCGCGTGCCGGAGGGGAGGGGGGGGGGCGTTGACAAGAAGAAGTACGTTAACGTTAACGTTAACGTTCAATGCTAATCATAATATGTGGAAGGGAGAATTGATTGCCACATGGAGGGCGGGGCCAGGAGGAGGAGCGCAATTGGAGGAGCGCAATTGGAGCAGGAGGGGCAAAGCAACGACGTTGCAAGAGGAGGGCCAATACGGAGGATTGGAAGAGAAGCGAGGACGCTGCGCGCTCCCCCCCCGTGCCTGAATGATGTCGTCACTGAACTTCTGCTGCTCGGAGTCGGGCTTGGCGTCGGGCTCGGCGTCGAGCTTGGCGTCGTCCATGATGGCGTCGGGCTCCTCGTCGGGCTCCTCGTCGGGCTTGGCGTCGAGCTCGGCGTCGTCGGGCTCGCCCTCGTCGTCGTCGGGCTCGCCCTCGCAAGAGTCTTCTCCGTCGAGGTGCCCGACCTTCGCCAGTCGGGTCGGGCAGGGGGGAAGGGGGGGTGGGCGCAGAAGGTGCGAATAGTGGGACACTCTTGGAAGTGAGTAGAGAAATTCCGGCGATGATTCGGAAACGGGAATGGGGGGAAAGGGGGCAAGGGACGTGGGGGGGAAGGGAGGGAAGGGGGGCAAATGGAAACTGACATGAATGAAACAGGTTCGGGGAGGGGGGCGGGGGGCAGGCAAGCTGGGGGGGGGGGGTAGCTGGAGGGGGGATAGGGTGGAGGATCGGTAGGAGGACGGGAGGGATAGGAAGGGGGCTAGACATGATAGGAGGGGGGGTGGGGAATCTGATTGACGTTAAGGGAGGGTCGGGGGGATAACGGCGACGATCATAAGGATAATCGCGGGGGAGTCGGAAGGGGCGGCGGGCTCCCCTCCGACTCCCTCACGATTATCCTACTATTACCCCTTCCACTCTTGCCCCATGCTTCCCTCTCTGACCCCAGATCATACCCCTCCTCGGATCCTCCGCGGTATCCTCCCCCCCATCCTCCCTTCTACCCCCCTCATCGTCGGCCCCGCCCCCTTGCTCGGAGGGCCTGCGCGCCCATCAGGTGCGTGAAGTAGTTGATGGCGTCCTGCTCCGACGGCGAAAGCTCTGCGCACGCCTCGCGGGGAGAGGCCGTCGGGCCCGCCCCCCCCACACCCCCCCTCTCCCCCAACCTTTTCCACCCATCTCCTTCTTCCCCTGCTTCTCCTCCTCCTCCTCCCCCTCCCCCCCCCCCTTTCTTCGTCCTACTCTCCTCCTCATCGTCCCCCACCCCGTCCCTGTCCCCCCCCCCCCTCTTCCTCGCCCCCCCATCCCCCCCCCCCGTCCTTCTCGTCATCCGCCTCCTGATCATTCTCAGCCCCCCCCTCTCCTCCTCTGCCCCATCTAAACCTAGCCCCCCCCCCCCCCCCGCCACCCCCCCCCCCCCCCCCCCCGCCATCTTCGCCAGCGGCCTCCTTCATCATTCTCAGGCCCCTCCTCGTCGGCGCGCCTGGCGAAAGCG
>CAUYUJ010017863.1:105000-120000 GCA_963575745.1 Prorocentrum cordatum
TCTTCCTCCTCTTCAGTTCCTCCTCCTTCTCCCCCTCGCTATCCTCCCCGTATTCCTACTTATCCTCCTTTTCCTTGTCCTCCTCTTGCTCCTGCTCCTGCTCTTGCTCCTCCTCCCTTTCCTGCTCCTGTTCCTGCTTCTCATGTTTTCCTACTCCTCCTACCCCCCCCCCTCCCGATGGGAGGGAGTCGGCCCGAGGGAGGCGCCCGATGGGGGGCGCCCGAGGGCGGCCGCGGCTTTGACCCAAAAAAGGGCTGAGGACAAGGGGATGTGAAAGGGGGGTAACATGGTCGAGCACGAGGGCGGTTACACACTGTTCCTCTTCCTCCTTCTCCTCCTCCTTCTCTTCCTTCTCCTCCTCCTCCTCCTGTCTCCTCAGTCTCCTTCTCCTCCTCCTTCGCCTCCTCCTCCGTCTCATTGTCCTCCTTCTCCTCCTCCTTATCCTACTGCATCATTCCTACCATTCTTCACCCCATCGCACTCTTCGTGACGCCATGTCGTCATCATCATCATCATCATCAGCATCATCATCATCAACATCATCATCATCATAATCACCATCACCATCATCAACAATTGAATCGTCGTCATCATCATCGTCGTTAACGTCGTCATACTCATCAGCAGTAGCATACTCAACACCATTATACCAACATCCACCACCACCACCATCATCATCATCATCATCATCAGCATCATCATCGTCCCCATCATCAGCATCATCATCATCATCGTCATCATCATCATCTTAATCACCATCACCATCAACATCGTCATCGTCACCATCATCATCATCATCATCATAATTCGGTAGCGACGACGCGAAAATCGGCATCGTTGCATCTTTGAATTTCGGTAGCGCCAAACGGAATTTCGGTACTGGGTACCGGGTTTCATGCGCTGAAATACCGGATTTTGGAACGCTCTGATACCGGTATTGGGCGGTACATTTCGGTATTTCGGTAGCGACCGATTTCTGCGGAGCGCTACCGGAAATTTTCGGTAGCGGACCATCTGGGCTCGGGACGAGGTTGAAGAACTCCTGGGCTGTGAGCGGCCGCTGGAAGTCGTATAGCGCCACCCCGCCCAAACCTGCCGGCACTGCCCCGCCAGGTCCGCATCGGTACCAGGCGGCGATGTCGTCGCTGTCGTCCGCGAAGTGCTCAATAATGAACAGGTCAAAGTCGGGCGAGACCACGGCGGCGTGCATCGGCTGCACCTGGCTGACACGGACAACGATGCGGCGATGGAGCAGAGGAACGCCAGGAACGTCATAGCAGACCAGCAGCTCATCGCCGACATTCATCAGGCAGCCACCAGCCTACCCTTGCCACCTGGAAAGCGTCGATCCACCTGGGCGCTATTGACAGGGGACGGGCTGCCGTCCTCCAGAGCCGCGGGCACCGCTGGGGGACCAGCCGCCCGCGCGCCTGAGAGCAGGCGCCGCACCTGGCTGCGAAGCGCAGCCCCGCAAGTAGTGACGGCCTCCCAGAGCAGGAGGGTGAAGAACCCGACGCCGAGCTCGATGCCCCACTTGAAGCCACCCTCCTCCGGCTTGGGGCAGGCCGGGCAGGGATCGGGGCAGACCTCCCAGGCCGGGAGCGGGGCCGCCGGCAGGCACCTGGCGATCTCCGCGCAGAGGTCCGAGACCTGCGCGGGGGCGGGCGGCGCGGCCGCCGGGCAGCTCCGCGCCGGCGGAGCGGGCGCCGGTGCCGCCCGCGGCGGCTCCGGCACGGGCAGCGCCGCAGGAAGCGGCGCCCACCGCCGCGCCACCCAGGCGGCGAGGAGGTGGAAGGCGATCAGCCCTCCCCCGCGGGCAGCAACGCGCATGCGGGCCTTCCTACTTTTCCTTGTCCTCCTCCTCCTTATCCTCCACTTCCTCCTCCTCCTCCTCCTCCTCCTCCTCCTCCTCCTTCCTCCTCCTCCTTCTGCTCCTCCTCGTGCTCGTTTTCCTCCTCTTCCCTCCTCCTCCTCCTCCTCCTCCTCCTCCTATCCCCTCTCCTCCAACTTCCTCCTCATCCCTTCCTCCTCCTCCTCCCCCTCCTCCTCCGCCTCCTCTTGCTTCTCGTCCTCCTCCTCCTCCTCCTCCTCCTCCTCCTCCTTCCTTCCTTCTTGCGCTCACTTCGGACGACGTGTGCCCCGCGGCCACGCGCCCCCCCTGCCGGGCCACGCGGTCAGGGGTCCTACCGTCGGCTGCGGTTCATACCCTGCCGCCTCCGACGATGCCCCCCCGTGGCCAGGGGCCGCGGCGCGGGCTGCCTGGCTTGCGGGTGGCCCGACGCCCGAGTTCCCCGGGGAGGGTGGCCCCGTCGACAGCCCTCAAGCGAAATGCCGTCGGGGGGGTCGCCAATGCCGTACCGGCGGCCCGCCATGACGACGCCGCTGGCTCAGGCGTCTTTATGTTCGCTGTTTTCCTGTGGGGCCATCTTCCCAGGGGGCGCGGGGGGGGCAGGGCGCTGGCCCCCCAGCGGCGACGGCGAGGGCGACGACAACGACGACGACGACGACGACGACGGCGGCGACGACGACGACGACGACGACGACGACGACGACGACGAAGGTCCAGCGCCACCGACAGCACAGCGAGTTTACCCGAAAAAACACAGGGTGCCCAGAGAAATATCGAAACCGGCGTTTCGAACAAATTTCTGGGCACCCCGATTTTTCTCTAGGAAACCAGCAAGGGCCAGCGCCCGGCAGCACCTTTACCCGAGAAAACACGGGGTGCCCAGAGAATAATTGAAAACTGTGTGTTTCAACAATTCTCTGGGCACCTCGTGCTTTTTCTAGGAAGCCAGCAGGGGCCAACCCGCCAGGGGGGGCGGCCCAGGGCCAACGCACCATGGGGGAGGAGCGGGGAAACGGGAGAGAGGCAGGATAGGGAGGATGGGGGGGGAGGAGGGAGGGGGGGGAAGCAGTTCGGGGCCCCTTGTTCCTGGGCGTTTGTCTGCCCGAGACCTTGGCCTGTCCGCGCGGCGCAGCGCGGCAGCGCGGGCAGCCGGCGGGGCGGGGCAGCGGGCGGCGGCCGGCGGCTGCGGCAGGAGGCTGCAGGCGGGTCACGGGGCTTGCGGGCGGCCCCATTGTGCGGGAGGCCCTGCGCCCTCCACCAGCGCGCTCAGCTCCCGCGCCTCCCGCGCCGCGCGTGCCGCCTCTGTTGGGCCTCCTCCGCCCGCGAGCCATTCGTGGAGACCTGCGGGGGGGTTCTGGCGCTCCTCTGGCGCGCGCTGCCCTGCGCCACTGCGCGGCCCCCGCAGTGCGTGGCCAGGGGCAGGTCGTCTCCAGGCTGGCCCCGCACAGGCGGCATACTGGAACATGACCCACACTGTCCACCCTGGGCGCACCTTGGAGGGCGAGCCTGGCCCACTGCCGAACGTCGGCGGGGGGGCAGCCATTGGCTAGAAGGTCTGCCAGCCCCCAGCGCCAGCGGGCGGTGCGTTGCAGGCTGTCCTGCTGCGAGGTCCACTACGTGCGCTCGCTGGCGGTGGTCGCCCGGCGCACGGCAGATCGCTGGAGAAGGGTCCACCGTTTACGCTTGGCTGTGCGTGGGGCTGGCGCTGCGGCGCGCGGTCGCCGGATGCCAAGGTCGCGGGCGGTCTCCTCCATTGCGGTCCACGTCCCAGGGGTCTGCGCCGCCACCCCCATGACCGACGCCGCGAGTGAGTGCCGCCGGTCTGCCAGTGCTCGGGTCCAGAGCATGCTGGCTCTTTCTGTGTAGGTCGCGGACAGTCGCCTCCATCCCAGCTGCTGTAGGAGGATGGCTCGCGGGATGGGCCCCGTGATCCCTAATACCCTCTTGCCCCACCTTTCTTGGGCTTGGTTGAGGGTCCGAGCGAATTCGGCCAGGTGGGCGCACAATTCGACGCCGGCCAGCGCTGAGGGCGCGGTGCGCGCTAGCAGCACCGCCACTTGGTCTGCCACAGGGAAGCCCGCCGTCTCCATGGCTGCAATGTGCATGTTGCCCAGGCGCCCTGCTGCGTCTGCGCAGGCGAGCAGGTGGCCGCGCCCTGGGGCGGCCGCGTCCCTCAAGGTCCCCAGGCGGCGATAAGCGCTGACGAACTGGACGTCCCCGCACGGCTGGGTGTCGCGCAATCCTCGGGCAAGGGCTGCAGTTTTGGTGGGCCCGTACCTCAACCGCCCGCGGTGCCTGCGCGATGCTGCCTCCAGCGCCACGGCGATGGTGCCGCAGTGTCCTCTGGAAGAGGCCTTCGCCCGCTCGTCGTCGACGAATGCCCGTACGCCAATCCGCAGGGTTGCGTTGGCGTCAAGGAGGACCGCCCGGATCGCGTCCGACGAGGCTCCTGCCATGACCGTGCTCCAATCGGCTCCGGCTTCCCTGAGCACCTGCCACTGCTCCACCTCGTCCTGGTCCAAGGTTGGTGCGTCAGTCCCATCTGTCGTCGCTAGGTACGCGTGGAGCGCATGTGGGCATGGATCGAGCCCAACCCCGATGCCCACGCCGGCCTCGATCATTTCCAGTTTGGCTGCTGACCCGAGGCAATACATGGGGGGGCTGAGGACGCGCCCCTCGGGCATGCCGATTCGTGGCCGGAAGGCTGCCGATCGGACGCCCCCTGTAATCACTGCGACTGTGGTCTGGGTGGTCATCGCCTCCAGCTGGAGCCATGCCCGACCTCGCAGGTCGGCCCTTTCGGCCGCTGCAAGAAGAGACCCCCTTCGGTCCTGCGAGTCAAAGGCTTCTGCTTCGAAGGGATAATTTCAGCAGACAAGCCTTGCGTATTTTGGCTCCAAGCTTTATGAACAGGAGGACGAGGGACGAGGGGAGAGGAAGGGGGAGGAGGGGGAGGAGGCGGGAGGGAGAGGGCGGAGGAGGGGGGGAGGAGGGGAAGAGGAGGAGGGGAGGACGAGTGGGGAGGAGGAGGGGGGCGGAGCAGGGGGAGGAGGGGGTAGGTGGAAAGGGGAGGAAGGGAGGAGGAAGGGGGACGAGGAGGGGGGAGGTGGAGAGGGGAGGAGAGGGGGAGGGAGGGGGAGGGGGATCCTCGGGCATTCCTCCTCCTCCTTTTCCTCCTCGTCCTTCCTCCCCTCAGCCTCTTCCTCTTCCTGCTTTCCTGTCTCGTCCTGCATCATCCCTCCTCCTTTTCCTGGCAATCCTCCTCCTCCTCGTCCTCGTGCGGAACACGACCCAGAGGAAGCGCACGACGTGCGTCCCAGCCGATACGCGCCGGAGGACGACCCAGAGGAAGCGCGCGCCGGAGGATGACCCGGAGGAACCACGTGAGCTGCGGGACCATTAGGAAGGCTCCCGCCTGACGCGTCCTCACAATTCACTCACAGACGAGGGTCCCGCTTGATACTTCTTCCAAATTCAAACCTGAGGAGCCCAAAAGTGACGACGGTTACAGGAATCTGATGACCCGCTCGGATTAGTAACATGATCTGCGGGCCCCATAGGGATGGGGCTCCCGCCTGAGACTTCCTCGCAATTCACTGACAAACGAGGTTCCCGCCTGATACCTCCTCCAAATTCAAACCTGAGGAGCCCAAAAGTGACGACAGTTACAGGAATCCGATGACCCGCTTGGATTAATAACATGATTTGCGGGCCCCAGAAGGAGGGGGCTCCCGCTTGAGACTTCTTCACAATTCACTCACAGACAAGGCTCCCGCTTGATACTTCCTCCAAATTCATACCTCAGGAGCCCAAAAGTGACGACAGTTACAGGAATCCGACGACCCGCTCGGATTAGTAACATGATCTGCGGGCCCCATAGGGACGGGGCTCCCGTCTTAGACTTCCTCACAATTCACTCACAGACGAAGTTCCCGCTTGATACTTCCTTCAAATTCAAACCTGAGGAGCCCAAAAGTGACGACAGTGACAGGAATCCGATGACCCGCTCAATTTAATAACATGATATGCGGGCCCCATAGGGACGGGGCTCCCGCCTGAGACTTCCTCGCAATTCACTCACAGACGAGGCTCCCGCTTGATACGTCTTCCAAATTCAGACCTGAGGAGCCCAGAAGTGACGACAGTTACAAGAATCCGATGACCCGCTCGGATTAGTAACATGATCTGCGGGCCCCATAGGGAGGGGGCTCCCGCCTGAGACTTCCTCGCAATTCACTGACAAACGAAGCTCCCGCCTGATATTTCCTGCAAATTCAAACCTGAGGAACCCAAAAGTGACGACAGTTACAGGAATCCGATGACCCGCTCGGATTAGTAACATGATCTGCGGGCCCCATAGGGAGGGGGCTCCCGCCTGAGACTTCCTCGCAATTCACTCACAGACGAGGCTCCCGCTTGATACTTCCTCCAAATTCAGACCTGAGGAGCCCAAAAGTGACGACAGTTACAGGAATCCGATGACCCGCTCGGATTAGTAACATGATCTGCGGGCCCCATAGGGAGGGGGCTCCCGCCTGATACTTCCTCGCAATTCACTGACAAACGAAGCTCCCGCCTGATATTTCCTGCAAATTCAAACCTGAGGAACCCAAAAGTGACGACAGTTACAGGAATCCGATGACCCGCTCGGATTAGTAACATGATCTGCGGGCCCCATAGGGAGGGGGCTCCCGCCTGAGACTTCCTCGCATTTCACTGACAGACGAGGCTCCCGCTTGATACTTCCTCCAACTTCAGACCTGAGGAGCCCAGAAGTGACGACAGTTACAGGAATCCGACGACCCGCTCGGATTAGTAACATGATCTGCGGGCCCCATAGGGAGGGGGCTCCCGCCTGAGACTTCCTCACAATTCACTCACAGACGAGGCTCCCTCTTGGTGGATGATGGTGATGGGATGATGACGACGGTGTTTGATGATGATATATGATTGATGCTGATGATGATGATAGTGGTGGTGGTGGTGATGATGACGACGTGATGATGATGATGGTGGTGATGATGAGTGCCGATGGTGAGTGATCGTGCGATTCTGATGATAAGTGGTGGTGATGATGATGGGGGCGAAGTGGTGAGTCAGCGAGTAGTGATGATGATGATGATGATGATGATGATCGTTCGATGCCGATGATGGTGAGTGATCGCGCGATGGTGATGGTGATGCTGATGGTGATGGTGATGATGAGTGGGGAGTGATGGTGATGGTGATGATGATGCGGAGGAGGAAGCAAAGAGGAGCAGAGGAGAGGGAGGAGGACGAGAGATCCTGCGCGGAGGGTGTGCAGAGAAAACAAGAACCCCACTTAGGATGTGGGGAACAAGAACCCCACTTAGGATGTGGGGAACTAATTTCAGCTATGGGTGTTTAGTAGAAAACTAAGTTGAACCATTGCTTTCAACAGAGACTAAGTTTAACAATTCGTTGCAATAGAACTTGTTTACCATAGGTTCCAATCATGAGAAAACAAATTCGAACAACAGGTTTCAATAGAAGACTGATTTAACCAACTTGCTACACTAGACAACTAAGTAAAACCATTCGTTTTCAACATACAACGAATGACAACTAGTTGTTTTAAATAGAAAACTAATCAAAACCAGTTGTTTTCAATAGAACGCTTATTATAAACCATTGGTTTTCAACAGAAAACGAATTACTATTTACGCAATTTGCTTTCATTAGAAAACAAGACTGGTTTAACCAATTTGTTACAATAGACAACTAAGTAAAACCATTCGCTTTCAACTGAAACCGAATTTAAACCATGTGTTTTCAATAGAAAACTAATCACAACCATTTGTTTTCAAACGAACAATAATGTCAGCCATTGGTTTCCAAAAGAAGACGATTTACAACTATTGAAACACTTTGTTTTCATTAGAAAACTAATGAAAACAGTTTGTTTCCAATAGAAACTAATTAAAACCATTGCGTTCATGAGAACACGAATTAAAACCATTTGGTTACAAACGTAAAAATAATGAAAACCATGGGTTTTCAATAGACAACTAATTAAACCAATCCGTTTTCAATCGAAATCTAAGTTAACCCATTTGCTGTCGCAGAAAACTAGTTGAAACCATTGCTTTTCAATGAAAAACTAATTAGAACCATGGTTTTCAATAGGAAACGAAGTAATACAATTGGCTCCCCAATGGAAGACTACTTGAAACCATTGGTTTTCAATAGAAAACTAATTAGAACCATTGGTCCCCAATAGAGAATGAAGTCAAACCATTGGTTTTCAATCGCAAACTAATTAAAACCATTGCTTTTCAATACAAAGGTGTTTAAAACTTCTGGTTTCCCTAATTAAGACCATTGGTTTCCCAATAGAAAACTACTGGAAACCCTTGGATTGCCAATCGAAAAATACTTAGAACCAATGGTTTCCCTAAATACAACCATAAGTTCCCCAATACATAACTAATACAAACCATTGGTTTCCAATAGAAAATACTACACAACTATTGGTTTCCAATAGAAAACTATAAATAAAAACAATTGGATTCCAATGGGAAACTACTGAAAACCAATGGTTTCCCAATAGAAAACTACTGGCAACCATTTGGTTCCCAATAGAAAACTATTAAACAACCCGTGGTTTCCAATAGAAAACTCAGTAAAACAATTGGTTCCCAAAGGGCAACTAATTAAACCCATTGGTTCCCAATGAGACACTAATAAAAACGATTGGTTCCCAATAGAAAGTTACTCCGACGGAAGAACCCCACATAAGAATCCTCTGGGCGAATCTGGAAAAAACCATCGCCGTCGTCCCCGTGGTTGGTGAGGCGTCCTGGCTGTCTCTTCTGCGTATATTTCCTGTCGCCTTGGCGCGGGCCCCCCTTCCACTCCTTACGTTGTCCCCATCCTCGCCCCCCTGTTCGTTCCGCGCCCCGCCACCTCCTCCCCTTCCTGTTGCATGAGCGCGCATGTCGATGTTCCTCGGCGCCGTCGCCGCCACGGCCAGCACAGGCGCGTTCTCTACTGGTCACGTCGCGCAGCCGTTGGGACAACCCCGCGGGCCAGGCTGTCGGGACAACCCCGCGAGCCGTTGGCGCGCAAGACCAAGCCGTTGGGACAACCCCGCGGGCTTCGAGCGAGGCGCAGCCGCGCTCAGGCGGAAGGCAGCACGAAGCCCAGCTCTGCCGCGAGCTGCTTCGCCTCCGCCCTGGACAAAACCGCCTGAGACTTCCTCCATATTCAAGCTTGAGGAGCCCAAAAGTGACGACAGTTACAAGGTTCCGATGACCCGCTCGGATTACCAACATGATTTGCGGGCCCCATAGGGAGGGAGCTCCCGCCTGAGACTTCCTCACAATTCACTCAGAGACGAGGCTCCCGCCTGAGACTTCCTCCAAATTCAGGCTTGACGAGCCCAAAAGTGACGACAGTTACAAGGTTCCGATGACCCGCTCGGATTACCAACATGATCTGCGGGCCCCATAGGGAGGGGGCTCCCGCCTGAGACTTCCTCCCAATTCACTCACAGACGAAGCTCCCGCCTGAGACTTCCTCCAAATTCAGGCTTGAGGAGCCCAAAAGTGACGACAGTTACAGGATTCCGATGACCCGCTCGGATTACCAACATGATCCGCGGGCCCCATAGGGAGGGAGCTCCCGCCTGAGACTTCCTCCCAATTCACTCACAGACGAGGCTCCCGCCTGAGACTTCCTCCATTTTCAGGCCTGGGGAGCTCAAAAGTGACGACAGTTACAGGATTCCGATGACCCGCTCGGATTACCAACATGATCTGCGGGCCCCATAGGGAGGGGGCTCCCGCCTGAGACTTCCTCACAATTTACTCACAGACGAGGCTCCCGCCTGAGACTTCCTCCAAATTCAGGCTTGAGGAGCCCAAAAGTGACGACAGTTACAGGATTCCGATGACCCGCTCGGATTACCAACATGATCTGCGGGCCCCATAGGGAGGGAGCTCCCGCCTGAGACTTCCTCCCAATTCACTCACAGACGAGGCTCCCGCCTGAGACTTCCTCCATTTTCAGGCCTGGGGAGCTCAAAAGTGACGACAGTTACAGGATTCCGATGACCCGCTCGGATTACCAACATGATCTGCGGGCCCCATAGGGAGGGGGCTCCCGCCTGAGACTTCCTCACAATTTACTCAACGATGATGAGGATGAGGATGATGAGTGGTGGTGAAGATGAGTGGTGAAGAGGATGATGATTGATTGTGAGTGGTGGTGGCGATGATGATGTTTGAATGAGGATGATGCCGATGCCGATGATGATGATGATGATGTTCATGAGCGTGTGAGAGAGTGCGAGTGATGATGATGATGAGTATGTGAGTGACTAAGCATGTGAGAGAGCATCATCGATGATGCTGATGAGGTTGATGATGAGAGAGTGTGAGTGAGTGTGAGTGTGTGTGTGTGTGTGTTCCTGTTCCTGCGCGGGGTGTCCAGAGAAAACAAGAACCCCACTTTGGATGTGGGGAAAAAACAAATCATGGCTACATCAACATCACCACCACCACCATCATCATCAGCATCATCCTCATCATCGCAACTAGCATCATCATCGTCATCAACATCATCGTCGTCGTAGTCGTCGCCGTCATCGTCGTCGTCATCATCATCACCATCATCACCATCATCATCGTCGTCATCGCCGTCGTCTTCGTTATCGTCATCAGCGTCGTCGTCATATTCGTAGTCATCGCCATCGTCCTCACAGGGCATATCGGAGCCCAGAGTTGCGAGGGTATCTAAATGAAAGTGGCCTGAACATCTGAGCTCAAGGCATATCGCAACCCAGAGTTGCCAAGATGTCTCGGGCGATAGCGCCCGGCCACCATGGGGCAGGGCACCGCCGAGATCCGAGGACGGAGGATGTCTCACGCGTAATTGACCTGAACACCTGAGCTCAGGGCATATCTGAGATCGGAGCCTCGAGGATGTCACAGGCGGAAGCGGCCAGACCACTAAGGGGCAGGGCATATCCGAGTCAACGTGGCGAGGATGTCTCAGGCGCCAGTGGCCTGAACACTTCACTTCAGGGCGTCTCGGAACCCAAAGTTGCGAGGATGTCTCAGGTGAAAGTGGCCGGGCCACCATGGGGCAGGGCACTTCCGAGGTCAGAGTTGCGAGGATAGCTCACGCGAAAGCGGCCTGAACGCCTCACCCCAGGGCGTGTCGGTACCCAGATTTGCGAAGATGTCTGAAACGAAAGTGCATGGGTCACCGTGGGGCAGGGCACCTCCGAGTTCAGAGTTTCGAGGATGTCTCGGATCAGGTCAGGGCGTCTCGGAACCCAGAGTTGTGAGGACGTCATCGTCGTCATCGTTCGTCGCCGTCATCGTCGTCGTCATCATCATCACCATCATCACCATCATCATCGTCGTCATCGCCGTCGTCTTCGTTATCGTCATCAGCGTCGTCGTCATATTCGTAGTCATCGCCATCGTCCTCACAGGGCATATCGGAGCCCAGAGTTGCGAGGGTATGTAAATGAAAGTGGCCTGAACATCTGAGCTCAAGGCATATCGCAACCCAGAGTTGCCAAGATGTCTCGGGCGATAGCGCCCGGCCACCGTGGGGCAGGGCACCGCCGAGATCCGAGGACGGAGGATGTCTCACGCGTAATTGACCTGAACACCTGAGCTCAGGGCATATCTGAGATCGGAGCCTCGAGGATGTCACAGGCGGAAGCGGCCAGACCACTAAGGGGCAGGGCATATCCGAGTCAACGTGGCGAGGATGTCTCAGGCGCCAGTGGCCTGAACACTTCACTTCAGGGCGTCTCGGAACCCAAAGTTGCGAGGATGTCTCAAGTGAAAGTGGCCGGGCCACCATGGGGCAGGGCACTTCCGAGGTCAGAGTTGCGAGGATAGCTCACGCGAAAGCGGCCTGAACGCCTCACCCAAGGGCGTGTCGGTACCCAGATTTGCGAAGATGTCTGAAACGAAAGTGCATGGGTCACCGTGGGGCAGGGCACCTCCGAGTTCAGAGTTTCGCGGATGTCTCGGATCAGGTCAGGGCGTCTCGGAACTCAGAAATGAGGACGTCATCGTCGTCATCGTTATCGTCATCAGCGTCGTCGTCGTCGTCATGCTTGTAGTCATCGTCATTGTTCTCACAGGGCATATCGGAACCCAGAGTTACGAGGATGTCTAAAGTGAAAGTGGCCTGAACACCTGAGCTCAAGGCATCTCGCAACCCAGAGTTGCCAAGATGTCTCAGGCGAAAGTGCCCGGACACCATGGGGTAGGGCACCTCCGAGGTCAGAGTTCGAAGATGCCTTAGGCGGAAGCGGCCAGACCACTAAGTGGCAGGGCATATCCGAGGTCAACGTTGCGAGGATGTTTCAGGCGGCAGTGGCTTGAACACTTCACTTCAGGGCATTTCGGAACTCAAAGTTGCGAGGATGTCTCAGGCGAAAGTGGCCGGGCCACCATGGGGCACGGCACTTCCGAGATCAGAGTTGCGAGGATATCACAAGCGAAAGCTGCCTGAACACCTCACCCCAGGGCGTGTCGGAACCCAGAATCCGAACACGAAAATTGAAAAAAAAGGGCATAGTTTCCTGCTTCAAAAGCACGAATGTAAATCGAACCGTGAAGCGTCCCAATGGATGTGTGCCGGAGCACGACCCAGAGGAAGCGCACGGGAGTGCGTCCCAGTGGATACGTGCCAGAGCACGACCCAAAGGACGCGCACGGGAGTGCGTCCCAGTGGATACGTGCCAAAACACGACCCAGAGGAAGCGCACAGATTGCGTCCCAGTGGATACGTGCCGGAACACGACCCAGAGGAAGCGCACAGGAATGCGTCCCAGTGGATACGTGCGGGGGCACGACCCAGAGGAAGCGCACAGGGGTGCGTCCCAGTGGATACGTGCCGAACACGACCCAGAGGAAACGCACAGGGTGCGTCCCAGTGGATACGTGCGGGGGCACGACCCAGAGGAAACGCACAGGGGTGCGTCCCAGTGGATACGTGCCGGGCCACGACCCAGAGGAAGCGCACAAGAGTGCGTCCCAGTGGATACGTGCGGGGGCACGACCCAGAGGACGCGCACGGGAGTGCGTCCCAGTGGATACGTGCCAAAACACGACCCAGAGGAAGCGCACATAGTGCGTCCCAGTGGATACGTGCCGGAACACGACCCAGAGGAAGCGCACAGGAATGCGTCCCAGTGGATACGTGCGGGGGCACGACCCAGAGGAAGCGCACGGGAGTGCGTCCCAGTGGATACGTGCCGGAGCACGACCCAGAGGAAGCGCACAGGGGTGCGTCCCAGTGGATACGTGCCAGGGGCACGACGCAGAGGAAGCGCACAAGGGTGCGTCCCAGTGGATACGTGCGGGGGCACGACCCAGAGGAAGCGCACAGGGGTGCGTCCCAGTGGATGCGTGCCGGGAATAGCGTTCTGGGAACACGACGAACACGAAGTGGCCTACAGTTGGCTCCTCGCAATTCACTCAGAGACGAGGCTCCCGCCTGAGACTTCCTCCAAATTCAGGCCTGAGGAGCCCAAAAACTTCCTTGTTGCGTCCAAAATGTGGCCTGGGAGCTGCGTTCTGGCAGCGCGAGAACCCAACATTGACGACAGTTACAAGTTTTGGATGACCCGCTCGGATTACCAACATGATCTGCGGGCCCCATAGGGAGGGTGCTCCCGCCTGAGACTTCCTCGCAGTTCACTCATAGACGAGGCTCCCGCCTGAGACTTCCTCCATATTCAGGCTTGAGGAGCCCAAAATTGACGACAGTTACAGGATTCCGATGACCCGCTCGGATTACCAACGTGATCTGCGGGCCCCATAGGGAGGGGGCTCCCGCCTGAGACTTCCTCACAATTCACTCACAGACGAGGCTCCCGCCTGAGACTTCCTCCAAATTCAGGCTTGACAAGCCCAAAAGTGACGACAGTTACAAGTTTCCGATGACCCGCTCGGATTACCAACATGATCTGCGGGCCCCATAGGGAGGGGGCTCCCGCCTGAGCCTTCCTCAGAATTCACTCACAGACGAGGCTCCCGCCTGAGACTTCCTCCAAATTCAGGCTTGAGGAGCCCAAAAGTGACGACAGTTACAGGATTCCGATGACCCGCTCGGATTACCAACATGATCTGCGGGCCCCATAGGGAGGGAGCTCCCGCCTGAGACTTCCTCCCAATTCACTCACAGACGAGGCTCCCGCCTAAGACTTCCTCCATTTTCAGGCTCGACGAGCCCAAAAGTGACGACAGTTACAGGTTTCCGATGACCCGCTCGGGTTACCAACATGATCTGCGGGCCTCATAGGGAGGGGGCTCCCGCCTGAGACTTCCTCACAATTTACCCAACGAAGATGAGGATGAGGATGATGAGTGGTGGTGAAGATGAGTGGTGAAGAGGATGATGATTGATTGTGGGTGGTGGTGGCGATGATGATGTTTGAATGAGGATGATGCCGATGATGATGATGATGATGATGATGTTCGTGAGCGTGTGAGAGAGTGCGAGTGATGATGATGATGAGTATGTGAGTGACTAAGCATGTGAGAGAGCATCATCGATGATGCTGATGAGGTTGATGATGAGAGAGTGCGAGTGAGTGTGAGTGGGTGTGTGTGTGTTCCTGTTCCTGCGCGGGGTGTCCAGAGAAAACAAGAACCCCACTTTGGATGTGGGGAAATTGTTTTTCAAAAAACCATTGGTTTCCAATAGAAAACTAATGAGAACCATTGGATTCCAATAGAAGACTCATAAATAACAATTGGTTTCCAATAGAAAACTACTGAAAACCATTGGTGACAAATCGAAAACTAATCGAAACAATGGGTTTCCAATAGAGAACTAAGGAAAATCATTGGTTGCAAATAGAACACTAAGTAAAACCGCTGCCTCCCAATACAAAACTTTAAGAAACCGTTCTGGTTCCCAAGAGAAAACTACTTCAACCAATTTGTTTCCAATCGAAAACTAATAAAAACCATTGGTTCCCAATAGAAAACTAATAAAAACCATTGGTTCCCAATAGAAAACTAATTAAAACCATTGGTTCCCAATGGAAAACTAATTAAAACCATAGGTGTTAAGTAGAAAACGAAGCCACACCATTGGTTTTCAATAGAAAACTAATTAGAACCATTGGTCCCCAATAGAGAATGAAGTCA
>CAUYUJ010017863.1:125000-127500 GCA_963575745.1 Prorocentrum cordatum
TATGAGGGCCTACGAAAACTTGGAAGTGGTGCGTTGCAACAGTGTTGATGCGTCTTGGATTTACACTTGTTATCCTCCTCCTCCTCGTCATCATCATCATCATCATAATCATCATCCTGCCTCCCCCCATTCCTCCTTCCCCTCCTCCTCCTCCTCCTCCATCCCCTCCACGTCCTCCACCACCTCCTCTTCCTCCTCCCTTTTCTCCCGCCCTCCTCTTTCCCCTCCTCTCCCGCGTCCTCATCCTCGTCGTCGTGGTCTTCCTCCTTAGAATATGACAAGGGCCTTTTTTTTTCCCTGGAGGCAGATGGAACTGAAGCCAAACGCTGGCGACGTGATATGTTATTTCAAAGGGGCCTAGCAGTAGCATCACAGCACTGTTTAATTGCATCCTGCTCACACAGCTGGAACGCCACATTCCCCCCTTTTTCGGCTGGTACGCCGAATGTGGAGACGGGTGAGACATAAAAAACATATGCAACTGGGCCACAGAAAAATGGGGATGTGATGCCGGAAGCTATAAGACGCCATGTGGCGAGTCTAAACGCGTAGACGCGAGCCAAGGCTCCATTCTAGCACGTGAAGGCGTGCACCTAAACAATTCGACTCAGAACTGCTGCGAGCGGCGATGTTTTCTGCGTGCACGTGCAAGACATTCCTAACAGTGGCGCGCTGATTTCAAGTGTAGCACAGCAGCAAGCCACACATACGAATTAACAGTTTCAACGACGCAGGTTTTTGTACATCAAAAAACGCGTAGACGAGCAATTGGATTTAACCGGTCCTGAACTCAAGTCCCCGGCAAAACGGCGCGCGATGATAACCCGGATATGAACTAAGCTAACACACCGTAGCGGGCGCCAACTTGTGTCTTCTTCCTACAATGAGTTGATAGGTGCCTCGCATATGCATGGGCATGCTTTCTCTGCTCGCAGGGTTGGTCAACACATCTGCACGGTTCACATGAGTTCCTACTTTGGTCACGTTTGTCTCCTTGTCGTACTTTCTCGTTACCAAAGCTGATAAACCTCGTGCTAGTCCTCGCCTGCTGGCAATGGCAACTGCTGCGCTGGCATTTTTTAACGATCTGCCACAATGAACATCGCAATTCTTGAAAATTAATTGTGGCCCGAAGGCTACAGAGCCGCATTGCACCATTCCGCGACGCTCTGCTTCGCCAAAAGATAACGCCACTGCGCTCTGAGTCGAACTCTACGAGTTTTCACATGTATTCGCCGCAATGCGTTTCCTCCGCTCGTTGACTTACGTGTCTTCTTCCAACCGGCATGGTCGGTGTCAGTCCACGCGGTTGACTCCTCGGGGTGTTCTCGATGCAAATACTGATGCCCACACCTGTCGTGATTCTTGAGGTACTTGCCCAATTTCGCAAGTATTTGCGATGCCCCCCCAGGTTGGGGCTGCCATAGAGTGCGCGAGCTCCTTGACAGAGAACTGTATCTCGAAACAGTCTTGTGCCAAAGAGTATCCTCTGGCCACCTGTGCCCGGTATTTCTTGACTCCATTGCTTGGCATGGGCTCCAAATATTTCTCTTCGTAAGGCTGCTGTACTCCTAGTTTAGCACGTCTCATCTTGCACTGCAAATGTCTCAGCATGTTTGTGATCCGCCTCGTGATATAGAACACCTCGGTCCCATTCCCCAATTCGGTCGGGAGCCATGAGTGACATCGAATATGTTGGTCATGGTCCGTGTCCGTCCCAGACTACGACTTCAATCTTATCGTTGGATTATCCTTCGAACAAATCGGAACCCTTGATTGCCCAATGAAATCAAATCGTCTCCATGTTCGCCAAGTTCGCCGTGTCACATTAGGTTGGACGCACATGGTGATTCTGTCCCGTTGTCAAACTAGTATCACGCGCAAAATGCGCATCACAATTTCCCCAAGGTTGCTGGCGACCCGAATGCCAGAATCTTCCACGCGCGCCCAGTTCACGATCGTCTTCGGGCAACCAGATGAATATGTTATTCTTGGCCTCGGCGTGAAAGTTTGCCCGCTTAACATCATGAGCCACAGCTTGAGTCCTTCTTCACGCTCCAATCGCCCAGTCCACCTCGTGCCTCTGGAGGTTTTGCCAGTAGCAGCCCAGCCTTCACCTTCCTCCACTTTCTCATGGGCCTCGTGCTTCCTACATTGATCCATCCCCCTCCCGAGCTTACACCTGGATCGACGAGCTCGCTCCCTGATGGATCGCCCCATGCGCGTGCTTGACCATTCTCGCGGTGAACAACGTATATGCCCTCCCTGGTAAGTGGCCGTGCTTAAGCAGCACTTCCACATGCCTCAGCCCGCCCTGGCGTCGGCAAGCACCACAAATCAAATGGCGTGGCCGGGCGTCCTGTGTAATCGAATACGGGTTGCCCTGACATTTGCGCGGGCTCTCCGGCGCCCCCTGCACCCCCTGACATGGAGCGACCGCGTCGGCATTATTGCGGCAACGGGTTGCGATGCGATCCTTGTCGCCGCGCTTGCAATGCTC
>CAUYUJ010017863.1:132500-222123 GCA_963575745.1 Prorocentrum cordatum
GCGACGCCCTCTCGCGAACCGAAAACGGCCAAATACTTAATCGACGTGTCAGGGTAGGAGGTCTGTCCACCCCCGACCATACATGGTAAGGAAATCTCCGGCGAAACACCCAGCCCGCCCGACTGACACGCCTGGTGGCCAGACGAAGATGAGCTATCTTGAAAGGAAATGCATGGAGGGCATTGGGCCGGACGAAGGGGGGGGATTGGGAAAGGGGGGGGTACGAAATTTGCTGCATGCAGCTGGTTTCGGCCTCGCCGAGGGCCCATTCCTCGATACATAGCCGCCTCCGGCGCCGGGAGGCGCCAGGAAAATCAGCTACGTGAGCTGATTCTCGAACCCCCCCTTTGCTATTCCCCCTTTTCGCCCGACCCGAGAAGAGGAAGGAAGGAGGGGGCCGGAAGGGATGGGCGAGGGGGAGGGAAGAAGGGGCAGAAGGAACAGAAGGGACAGATCACCAGATGCCTTCTCTGTCTCGCCGTGGCCACGCGTCGTGCACTCGGGGCGGAGGGGGGGAATCGACAGAGCATCTGTGTCCTGGGTGGGAAGACGGCTCTCGCGCCGCTCACAACACGACTCACCACAGCACGGCGCTGCAACGCATTCGAGGCCCTGCGCTTCTGCTACCCTCGTCCGCTGGTGGCATCTCCAACAAGTGCCACATGTCTCTCCCGTGCCCGTCCTGTGCCTTCGCCTTCCAGCGATGTTCAACCTCGCCTGCACTTGCATGCATGCGTCGGCGCGTGCCAGCGCGCGGGCGCGCGATCGCGGCGCCCACTGCGCTCTGCAGACGCACCACGGGGCCACGAGGCGGTGGAGCGACATCGCCAAGGGAACAGGAGAGCGCTACAGCAGTCCAGTGCCGCGAGGGCGGGCGCTTGGATCCGGATGCGCATGCCCACGCCTGCGCGAATCATTTCTCGCCCCCCATCCACGAAAACCAGAATCTGAAGGAAGATTGAAAAAACACACACCAAAAACACACACTGTGGTACAACAAGCACACAAAAAACACACACACACACAGTGGGAAAACACACACACACACTGTGGAAAGAAACACAGACTGTGTGTTTTGTTTTCCCACAGACTGTGTGTTTTTTTCACACAGTGTGTGTGTGTTTTGATTACCGAACCCAGATAGCGGGGCGCCAGAAGGCCGTCGAAAGAAAGGCCTCTCGAGAGAGCTCGGGGAGCTCTTGGAAGGAGATTCCGAAGGGAGCCTCTGGAGAGCCTCCGGGCGTAGGTGCAGTCGGGGCGTTGACCTAAGGAACCCTAAATAAGGAACGAGGCCCCTTTTTTCATAAGTTGAACTTCGATTTCCCATCGAAATTATAAGGAAAGCCTGAGGCAAGCTGTGAAACACTTAAGGAACACGGAGCCCCTCCCCAACGAAAAGGGTTCCTTCTTCAGGGCCCCGACTGTATTGGGAAACGCTTAGAAGAAGTCTCTCGGGACACACTTCCGGTTAGAGCAGATTGCTGCGGGGAGTTCTGCCGGAAGCCGGAGAACGAGCTCGGGGGCTGCCCTGCGGCGCCGGCTGCTGCTCCGAAGCCCTCAAAGCTCAGAGCGAGCCATCCTCGGATCAGGAGCAGGAGGAGGGGGAAAACGAAAGAGGAGCAGCAGTAGCAGGAAGTGAGAGGAAAGGGGGAGGAGGAGGAGGAGGAGGAGGAGGAGGAGGAGGAGGAGGAGGAAAAGGAGGAGGAGGACAAACGCAGAGAGAAACACGAGGCAGAGGGAAAGGATGCTGAGAGGGATGACGAGGAGCAGAACAAGTGAGGCGTGGATGCGTCGTGACGCCGGCAAGTTAAGCGCGTGTCCAGCTCTTCTTCTCCACCGGCCAGCTCACCTTGCGCCGTGCAGCTGCGGGCGCAGCGGAGCAGAATTGGCCCAGGCGGGAAGGGACGGGAAGGGAAGGGGGACGCCAGGGGAGCTCAAGGCAGAGAGGGTGAGGGGCAGGGGGAGGCAAAAGGGCCGAGGAGAGGTTGGGAATATGAGCAGAGAGGGGCGCGAGGAGGGAGGAGGAGGAGGAGGAGGAGGAGAAGGAGCTGAGGATAACCAGAAAGAGAAGGGAGAGCAAGAAACACGAGGGGAGAAGGGGGTCGCCGGCCAAGCGAGCAGACGAGCAGAGCATGGGTCAAACATGGAGGCCAACGTCAGCCCAGGCTGGGTGGGCAGGGCTGGGCAGGGAATGGTCTCCTGCCTGCTCCTTGCTCCCTTCTCCCTTGTTTCCTTTTCCCTTGCTCCTCCCTTTCCCTTGCTCCTTGCTGCGCACGGATTATTGCGCTCGCTGCGCAATGAGTCCGGTTGGGCCCTGGCGTCGGGACAAGGAGTTCTTGATGGCGCCGAATGGGGCTCGTGCCAACCGGAGGAGGTAGGAGAGCAGAGTGGCGGATGGCACAGGGGGGAACGACGTGTATCCGCCTCCGTGCCCCCTGGCACCTTGAGGCATGGAAGAATGCCAAGGTCTGACTGGTAAAACGTCTTTTGTGTTCTGATAAGGGACACCCCCCCTCTCGACGCAGACTCTTGCGTGCACCGCCCCTCCTTTCCGAGTCCACTTCCTTCGTACCCACTCGAGGATGGTGCACTTCCCGCATGGGAGCTGATGCCTACTCCCTCATTCCACGCGTGCCCGCTCGAGGATGGTTCACTTCCCACACGGCAGCTACTGCCTGAACTCTCATTCCACGCGTGCCCGCTCGAGGACGGTGTACTTCCCGCATGGCAGCTGCTGCCTGACCCCTCATTCCATGCGCGCCCGCTCGAGGATTGCGCACTTCCCGCATGCCTGCTACCTCCTAGAGCTCTCATCCCACGTGCACCCGCTCGAGGATCGTGCACTTTCCGTATTCCCAGGCGCTGCTCCCAAGCGCTACAGGGCCTCCTAAGCCACGACCCCTCGATTTAGAGCGATGGCTACGCGTCCCGAGCTTCTAGGACGTCCCGCGCATTCAAGTAATGACACCAAGATGGCCCAAGGTGTCTCGAAGACGGCACAAGATAGCCCCAAGGCGGCCGAATATTCTTTCAAGACTGCCCTGGACAGTCGGAAACACGAAACAGCGTGAACACAAAACAACAACTGCAACGACCATCGAAACGCACCTACTTGTTTCGCCTCCTGAGTTCCTCGTGGGAGTACTTTTGAGGGCATCTTGGCCGTCTTGAAGCCCTCTTGGGCTGCCTTCAAGCCATATTGGACCAATTCTGAAAAGCTCTTGGGCGGTCTTGGGCTCTCTTGGAGCGCTCTTGGGCCATCTTGGCGCCCTCTTGGACGTCTCTCGGGCCCTCTCGTCGCCCCCCATCCCCTCCTTTGACGCGTTCTGGCACCTCCGACAGGCCCGAAACGGCCGGACGAGAAATCAGTGCACCCTGGTGCCCTCAGGACCCCCGCCCCATTCTATTTATATATATAGATATGTGTACATATATATATATATATATATATATATGTTTTTATATACATATGTATACATATGTATATATAAATATGTGTATGTGGGGGGGTGCGTGTGTGTGGGGGGGGGCGTGTGTGCGTGTGTGCGTGTGCGTGCTTGCGTGCGTGCGTGCGTGCGTGCGTGCGTGCGTGCCGGTGCGTGGGTGGGTGCGTGCGTGCGTGCGTGCGTGCGCGCGCGCGTGTGTGTGTGTGTGTGTGTGTGTGTCTAAACACGTCTGTATACACGCATGCAGGATTCCGGATGATGTCGGTGATGGTGCTGGGAATCCTGCCCGCAATGCTGAAGCGGGAAAGCCGAATCAACGGACTGCGGCGCGGTCACGCCGTCAAGCAGCGCACGTCCGCAGGCTTCCCGGGTTGCCCCCGTTTATTGCCCCCCCCCCCTCTACTGGGCGCCCAACAAGATCCACAATAGAACGTCTGCCGGGGTCATGCTCCTCCTCCTCCTCCTCCTCCTCCTCCTCCTCCTCCCTCCCTCCTCCTCCTCCTCCTCCTCCTCCTCCTCCTCCTCCCTCCTTCTCTTCCTCCTCCTACGTACTCCCTTCCCCCTACTCCCTCTCCTCCTCCTCCTCCTCCTCCTCCTCCTCCCTTCCTCACCTCCTCCTCCTCCTCCTCCTCCTCCTCCTCCCTCCTCCCCTTCCCCTTCCCCCTCCTCCTCCTCCCCTCCTCCTCCTCCTCCTCCTCCTCCTCCTCCACCTCCTCCCCGTCCTTCTCCTCCCCCTCCTCCTCCTGATCCTCCTCCTCCTCCTCCTCCACCTCCTCCTTCCCCTACTCCTCCTACTCTTCATGTTCCCCTCCTCCAACCTCTCTCCTCCTGCTGCTGGCGTGTTGCGGAAGGGATTGGAAGATTCTTGAGAGCTCTCAGAAGGTTCGAGCAGGGTTTCCGGGGCTCTTTCCCAGGAGAAGCGCTGAGGAGGCGGTGTTGCACCAGGGGCTTCGCTGCCAGGGTAGGCAGGCGGACCTGGTGCGAATCGGCGAGTGAGCCTCAATGGCAGCACGATCTCGCCAGCGTCTGCCCTCGGTCGCCGGGAGCAGCCGCTGGGGAGAGAAGCTCCGTAGAGTCCCTCGGCCGGGCGCTTGCAGTGGCCAGGCCAAGCCCGAAGCCCCCACCCTCGGTCTGGGCAGCCCTCTGGCCTACAGTCGGGGCGTTGACATAAGGAACCGTAAATAAGGAACGAGGCCCCTTTTTTCCATGGGTTAACATTCGATTTCCTGTCGAAAACAAAAGGAAAGCCTGAGGCAAGCTGTGAAACACTTAAGGAACGCGGAGCCTCTCCCCAACGAAAAGGGTTCCTTCTTCAGGGCCCCGACTGTAGTGCGACGCCTCACGGGCTCGCTCTGCCAGGCTCTGACTAGATACAGCCGCGCCAGGACACACAGCCATCACCGCCAGTCTTCGGCGCGCGCCAGAGCTCAGAGGGGGTGCCGGCGGGCTGGAGCGCGAGGGTACGATGCTGACAGCGTGCGGCGGCATGTGCAAAGACGAATGCCGCGCAGAAAAAGGGCGGCCACCAACCTCGAACTCGTCAAGCATCACGTTGCAGTCGAAAGGCAAGCTGCTGATGGTCGGGCACCCCATGGCGGAGTGCACGCAGCACCAGGCCCTTCAACCACAGTCGCGCTCACCCTCATGCTCCTTCGTCGTGTCGGATCTGCCCTGTGCGCCGAATCGCATTCGCCTCTCGTCGGCTCCCCCGCGCCTTCTCTGCTCCGTTGACAAGCGCAAAACATGCGCGCTATTATTCGCACGGGCGTGGCAACACTGGTGAGCGCGTGGAGGCGAATCACATGTGCGCGCGGGAACAAACTCTCGACGTCGGCGCTGCTCGCAGAGGCGAAAGTGGGGAAGGCGAGAGTTTCGGGCCCCTGCGGGGTCCCGAATCTGGACGAAACCGGCGCGTTCCCGCCGACCGCAGCACTTCAACATGAATCGAAGGGCCTCGGGCCACGCCGCAGGGGCCTCGGGTGACCTCGAGGGGCATCGGGGGCCTGGAGGGGGCCTTGGGGGACTTCGCGGGACATCCAGGGCCTGGGGCTGAGCCTCAGCTTTTCCCCGGCGCCCCAGGGGCGCCAGAGAAACGCCGCCGAGGCTGCCATGACGGCCAGCCGGCGCCGTGTTCGGGCCACGTTCAATTCAAAGGGGGCCGGCAGGCCCGCCCAGCAGCTTCGCCTTAGGCGAAGCGCAGCTCCAGCTCTGTTTGTCCCGCAACAACGTTAGTCCCAGTCGGAGGAAGTCGTCGCGGGAGCGACGGGCCATCTCAAGCGAAGGATGTTTTCGGTACCGATGGCAAGTTGTATGCCTCGCAATGAGGCGCAGTCATATGCCGGCGGCCGGCCGCTTGCACACAAACGGCCGCGGACAAACGCTCGCTATCTCTCGCCGTTGTCCCAGCTCGCTTTAGAGTCGGGGGGGAGGGGAAACGAGGCGTGACTCCGCCGCCTCTATACAGCAAACACCATATACATAAAAGGCAGCAGAAAGCGGGTCCGTAAGGAAGGTGGACCCGCAGGCAAGTTGCCTTGCGAACACATTGCTCTGCAGACGATTACTCCTCAGGCGGCCCCAGACGAAATTGTCTGGCCAACCCGGTAAGGAGCATGACGTTTTAAGCCATGCTTGAACGATTGCGTGCTTCCCATGACCTGTAGGAGTATGTCTCTGTCAATGCTCCCCTTTGTGTGACCGTCCGCGGTCATGTCACGAGTGTCACACCACTGGATGCTATGCAAGATTCCTCGCTCCAGCATCTGTCGTATCCAACTGATGTGTCCCAATCGAGTACACTCAGTCGGTTTCTTCTGGTCTTTGCTTGACAAGGATTTGAAGGCATGTTCAGCATCTATGGCCAAAGTGACCTGAATGCTCAACTGAGTGGGTGTCAGTGGACCTGCATGGAGCTCGTGCAGAGTCACGATCGTACGATAGCAGTCCTCCAAGTTGTGGGCTGCTGTAAGTGTTTCTGCTGGATAGCTGGAGCGGACCTGCATGCGGTGAGACTTGCAGCGCGCATCGATCAACTGGACGGCAGGCTTACCGGATGGCGCGTTTCCACGTCGTAGCAGGTTTGCCCCGCGAATGCTGTAGCCGCTGACCTCGTCATCGGCATCTTCACTCAGGCGTCGATAGCCGGAGTCGCTGCGCAGGTCAACTTCGCCCGTTGGAGTCATCGATTGATAAAGTATCTTCTCAGCGCAGGCCTGCAGCTTCCTGGTAATCGCGCTCAGCCGTCGCACTTGTATATTGGTCGGTTCTTGGACATATTGTAGAGAGATCGCATTTACTATCAGCAATACTTGTGCGATTATTGCGTAAACCAACGCGCCTCTGAGGCTGGTGAGGATGTCAGCAAGCATCGTGGATGCTTTGGCGTTAGCATCTGCGCCCGTGAGTTCAGGATGTTGTATAGGACGGAGATGTTTGATGTATCCATCTTTGTCAACTGTAACATTGCCGCCCCCATCCTTGGGGCACCTCGCAGTACAGTTGGCACATGTATGTTTGTTGAGTTTGCACTTACCAAAAGTGTCCTTGACCCACTTGACGCACTTGTCGACGGTGTCCTGAGTGCCCGCCATATCAATATCATTAACATGCTTGGCTGTGAGCAGGTTGCTGCTCGTCTCGAACTCCTCGTCGTAGGACGTGGGTCTGAGACCGAAGCCTCTCGTGGTCCTTCTGAGCTTCAGTGAGAAAGCTCCGGGTGCATCCTTAGTGCTGGTGCCTGGCTTGAGGCACTGCAGGCAGTGCTTCGACTCGTCGTAGTGCTCGAATCCTGGATGGGATCGAAGCGCTGTTGCCGATCCAGGCGGCAAGGTAAAGCGCGCCGCGCGTTCCTGCTCACCGGTTGCTTCAGCAAGTTCTTGATAGGTTAACCCTTTCAGGAAAGCCATGTTGATGTCAAGGGAAGCAATGATCCATTGCTTCTCGCACGCTGCCGTGCTCGCGAGTAATCTCTGGCTCGACCGCCGCGCTGTTCCTGAGGAGGTTTCCACGTCGAAAGCCTCGAGGCCCATGAATCCCCGCAGTACTGGGCGTAGTCAGATGGCGCGCTCCATCTCGCCCTTCTCGTTTTTCACGAACTTCCACTTATATGCGTACATCGAAGTCACGATGCTCGACGCTTCAGATATATCTTGAATATTGACACACTTGTTGACAAACCATGTCTTGAGTTCAATATATAGGTCCTTGGATACCTTCTCGGGATTCGCCTGAATGTCGGCCTTCGCGAGGTCGTCTTCCCTGACAACCGCAGCTCGTTGCGCGGCGTCTCCTCGATGTCGGAGTCGCGTGGATAACCCCACTTTGGCCAGTGCACCCGCTGTTCTTCAGCTACCGTGGCCAGCACTGTTGTCGGTGATCATATGCGCGGGTACAGTGTAAAGGTCACCTAATGGAGCTGCCTCCCATAGTTCTCTTTCGTCGCGTAATTCTGCGCGCCGCACCTCCATAATGCGTGCCCCAAGGTCCGCTTATGATTCCTCATAGATCGTGGGAAGCTGTCCATCCTCCTGTGGAGGCTCGGCTTCTGGAGCCTCTCTGGCGTCATCGTGTTGTGTCGGTATGTCCACCAGCTCCTCGAACTTTGTCATATATTGGTCGAAGCCCGCCTGAGGTTTTGTGGACTTTAGGCGCTGCATGATTCTCGAATGTGCTGATCCAGTTATACCATGAATATTCCGGGCGGCGCCTTCTGCTTCATAGTAGTGGAAGCCTATATTCACAATGCGCCAATGCGCAGCTGTCAGCATCATCCACCGGAGGTAGCTCGTGGATACTCTTAGCTAACCTAACAGAACCTACATTCTCGATGCGGAAGAAGTTTCTGATAAGGCATTGTGAAACGAAACGTACTTTGGGAGATTGTCGGCTCGCACTGGTCATCTAAAGCGTTCCCTTTTTGGTCGGGACATAGCCAAACGTCGTAGAAAGCCTCCCCGCAGGTAGGCTGGCATCAATGTCAACACTGTCCGCAAGGCAGTGCTGTCAGAGCCAATGTCTCTGGCTATCAAACCTTTTATGTAAATTGAATGTCGTGCGTCGCCATATTGGACTAGTACATCGCGATTTCCCACCCGAAAGATGCCTTGGCCCCTGTCGGGATCATTCCGTGAAACCGGGAACGGGCCATTCCAGCCTCCCCAGTCGCCCTCCGTAGTTGTGGGACGATGATAATCAAACAAATCTCCTTCATCGTAACAATGCTGACCGGTAATGGTTGTCTTAATACGTGGTGCACGATTGGTCTTGGCTACTGCAGTAGCCTGTGTGATAGTTTCAATGCGTACCCGGCGTATCACCTGTTCTCGAGAATGGTCGGGCGTCTCTGTCGGCTGTTCGTGATCCAGAACAGGCAGGTCAGGATGCATTGCCGGTTGCCGTTCAAACAAAACGTTATATGGAGACACCTCATTGTAGAAGGTGAATGCATTGGCGGCAAACAGGGCTTCGTGCAGTAGCCGTGTGAACACAAGAAGTATGTCCAACCCTCTGACTTCAGTTTCCATGACATGAAGTAGATGACGTAATATGCAATGTCTGGCTTCAGTGGTCATAGCGCGTTGTCCACGCGCGCGCGTCCTCAGCTCAATGCCTTTTGCCTTGAGGGCCGCCTTTGCAGTGTCGTTATTGAGGGCACCCCCCCCATCGGAGTAGACTGCCCTAGAAAGTCCGAACTGCATCCAACACTGATGATACGCGTCTAGGATACTGGTCATTGTTTTATCTGATATCTCCCTTCCAGTATCATATCGAATACAGCGATCCATTATGTGAAAAAAAAGTTAATATGCTTATGTTTGGAAAACAAAAGGTCGCATTCAACTTCTTCGTTGAACTTGCCAGGTAGTGCAGTGGACGGCATAACGGTGTGTCCCAGCTTATCCCGCGCCCTGCACTCCCGACATGTGTCGCAAACGCCTTTGATCAGATTGAGCCTGACGCTGTCCAGACCAGCTTTGGTTCAGATGAGTCTCGTCTTAGGCTCTTTAGCATGGAACCATCGCAAAAGCATTTTCCGCAACTCACGTGTCACCACGCTTGGGTCAAGGCTTCGTAAGTTCTGCGGCTGATTTGGACATCGAACCTTGGCCAGTCTGGGAGTCGTGGGCGTGCAGCAGGGTTACCCGTAGGTAGTGCTGGAGGTGGATCTCCTCCCTGCTGTCGGCCACGTCTGGCTCTGATCTGTGGCAGTCGTCTATGATCGTCCGAGCTACCAGCTCCAATCGAGGCAGGCTGCCCCGCAGCAGGTTCAGCAGCATGTCTGCCAACTGCAATGTCGTGGCTGGTGGGGCCAGCCCTGGATCTCAGGTCGGTGCTCGTAGCCGCGCAAGTGGTGGCGCGGCCTGCGCCTCGGGTGGTGCTGCTGCCGGTTCGGCAGGGGCCTGTGGTACCTGTCCGCGGTTGTCGGGCAGCTTCCACGGTTTGGCAAGCTTGCATTAACCGGGTGTCCGTAGGTGACCAGGCTTTTTCTGGCCGTAGTTCTTCTTGCAGCTAGGACATTCCCAATGGTAGTCCTCCTTGTCGCACCGCCTGCAATGCTCAGGGTCTCTATCATGTGAAAGGGGGATGCATGTTCACAGAATCTGCACATGCAAGACATCCCAATCCTCCCGAGGGCGGCCCCGTGATCGACCCGTCGGGCTGTCGAGGGATAGTTGGGTCATCCAAATCAAATGCTCGTGCGTTGGCAACAAGAACGGAGGAATCATGAGGATGGCCATTGAAAGGATCACGGTTTACTAGGAATAGATCGTGCGGGATCTGAACTGCATCGACAAAAAGAAACTGAATCCTCAACGTATATTGCGCAGCCAGGGGTAATTCTTTGTTGCGAACCGAGGCATGTTGATGCTGGCCAGTGCACCGCTTCCGTTCGAACGATGCAAATCAGAGACGGTGATTGGCCATTATCTCGGCAGGTTTCCGTATCAATATCCCATGGGAATCGCGTAGACCAGTAGTACATTGATCCATAGTTATTTTGCAAGTGCCCTTGCATGTGCCCAATGTTGTCCATGGCGGTATTTGCTCCGCCTTTGCTCCGCCCAAGTACCCACCGGTTGTTCTCGTAAGTAGAATCGTCGAAGGCCATTTTGACGTATGGCAATTTCCCCACAACGCTTGATATCTGGAAGGTCTTCTTTATGGCGTCTATGCCACGTGTCTTAGTTGACTTGGGAATTGAAGTGATAAGGTAGTCCAGTCGCTCTGCGATTAGGTTGAAATATCACAACATTGACGAAACACACGTCTAAATAATGCATCGCTGCATCCTGGACGTCCTTGTTTTCAAGGTAGACATATGAACGTTTGTCCAGGTTTCCTCCTGAGGACAAACCTCGGCTGAATGCTAACTGCGATATCCCACCACTTCCTCCACGCAATTCCAACGCATCGACCTGGTTGTGTCGCCCGTAACACAGGGTCGGGATTACGGAGAACATCAGCATGTGCATCCGCAGGTAGCCCCGCAGGGAAAACGAGGAAGGTTTCTTCTTCGTCATCACTCTCAGTGTCGGAGTCAAGGGGAACGTCGGTGCAGCAAGTACCACATCCGAGACCTTTTAGGTCGTCACCGCAGTCGCCATTGCCTTTTTCGACTACTTTGGGTATCTTGCGTGGCTTGATGCCCGCTTCTTTGTCGGCTTTCTGCTTTTCCTTTTGTTTGATCCAGGCATCTGTCGGTAGTGCTATGTGTTGCACTGTGTCGGGTGAACTGAATGTCGGGAATAAGGGGGGGCATGCGGCCGCGCTCAATCGAGGGGGGGGAAGACGATCGTCATCGACGAAAGCAACCCGCCTTGGGCGTGGTCGCCGGTCCGTTTGTCCGAGAAAAACCGGCGCCGGCGGTTTCACGTACACTCGAATGCGAATATTTGTCACACCATTCGGTAACGGCGCATTGTGATTGTACCCGATAGGTTGATCCTGAATCTTGACCTCTCGTATAACAGTATTGTCGTCAAGATTCATCGTTACCCTTCTCACGACATGGTCCCATTCAGGGCCATTCTTAAGGTATTGAACGTAAGTTCGAGCCCCTTTATCCACCCTTGCGTGGATGCTAAGCTGTATTTTACCCAAAACTATTTGGTCAATCAGCCTTGCAGTCATGATAGCAAGTGTTTTGTTGCGCCATTCTGCCCCCCGCGCACCTTGGCCATACCAATCCAGTTCATGCTCGGCAAGTTGTGCGGGTTTCCCTGCAGTTTGGCACGTGCATCTCCACAAGTTAGTTGGGATGCGCATATATGTGGTTGCCACCTGCAGATTGGATCCGCTAGGCAATTTACTTGAACGGTCAAACTTCATACCGAAGTGGCAACATCGCATACGCATGACATGCAAGCTTAAATCTTCAATAGTATCTCGCATGGGACCCTGTTTCCAGAAGTAACCTGGCGGTCCCACGCATACCATAGCCATTCGTAAAGCCCGAGCTTTAGTCATCAGATGTTGGATACGTTGATAATGTGGTCCCGCCCGCTTTCCAGGCAACCGAACGTACCAGTCAGCGGGCGTTGCTACCCAAAGTATTTGGTAATCCCCCGAGAGCAATCCACCCAAATACTGTGTACCAGTAGAGGTCATAACCTCTGTATGCGTGATACGGTCACACATGAATCCACTTCAGCGCAAGCTGTTCGTATGTCTTCGATAACGAGTGCACGAGAGTGATAATGATGTGATGAGCGTTCATATGCTGCGGCGGCCACACAGCCGGGTCCATCGCTGTCTCTGGCGGCCTCGCAGCCGGGCTCGCCAATGTCCCTGGCACGCACGGCCGGCGCCTGGGACAAGTATGCAGGTTCCCCCGCGCCTGACGACAGAACCTCAGTGTTCGGCCTGCCGGAGCAAGCGCGAGTGGCCGTGGCGCGCGCATGCCCCCGTCACTCATTTTCAAGCGATGGGGGCGCCCCAATGCCCGTGCCATGCTGCGCTGCTCAAGAACTGCTCGATGTGGAAATATCGAACTTCTCAGCGGCATCATCTGCTCCTGCAGGTGTCCCTGCATTCACTCCAGTAGGCGTCCCTGCCATCGAGTCGGGCGGCGTCTACTTGCTGCCCTCCTCGTATATGGTCTGATGCACTTTCGCCTGCAAGTTGCGCAAGGCGAAGTCCTGATCGGCTGGTGTAGGGACATTCCCATATGACGTGTTCCTGCGATGTCAAGTCTTCAGGGCGTTGTTCACCAAAGACTGGATCGTGAAAGCGAACGTCTCCTTGATGGAGAAGCAAATTCCCTTGGTGCCCTGAGACATCATGTATGCATGGGCATCGTTGGTAGCGTGTGCCCCCGCACTGCTAGATGCAGGTTGCCCTGCTGTTAGCTCTGCAACAGCTGCCTCGGTGACGAAAAACGGAACATCTTCGCTGTGAGGATTGGCCGTTATAGTGACTGCCATTGAGCCTTTTTTCCTCCGTTGCGACCCCGTACTCGTCGACCTTGATCGCCGGGTGCCCCGAAAGCGTTTTCACTACATCAAATACTCTGGCGCCTTTCCCAAGGAGAATCTCAGAGCCTGGAACGATCATTTTCTCGTGCCCCTGCGCCAGGATCAGGATGGTCCTCGTGTTGGACATGCTCCTTAGACCCAGGATAGCAGGAATATTCTCGCCGGGACCTCCAGCCACGTTAGCTGAATAGGTGCCCAACCTGGCCATAGCGGGCTTCCCCGCAGAGTCCCCTTTCCGCTCGCATGCAATCTTGCAGCGCAAGGAATTATCACAGATGGCGGCGCCATGCCCAACGCCAGACATGTAAAGCCTCTTCGTCAAGCTCAGCTTCTTGACGCCGTGTCCATGGGAGCGTGACACACGCTCGAATGTCTGTGCAGTCTTCAGACCAATGATATTAGCATTGCTGCCGATGTCCAGCAGGATCGTCAGCGTGCCATCTACCATGGTCTCACTGTTCGCGGCCAGGGCTATCATGGCGATCTCCAAAACTTCCTGACACTTAAGACAGAATTCTGCCATGCATGCCTTTGCGGCGCCTCTGCTCCGACGCCCAATCGTTCCTCGTCAGGGGCGCGGAGACGTTCATGTACTCTCGTGCCTCTTCTTCTGTGATGGGGTTCTTCTCGAAGATCCACGCCGACGGATACTCGTCGCACATGTGGGGGTGCTGTGCTGATGAGAGCGGCATGTTCATAAACGTGTCTTCATCAGCGCGCGTAGCTATCTGACTATCTGTGTTAATCATCAAGACAATGTGCAGCATGTCGCGCTCTGATATGGCACTGGTGCCGCTGCGTGCGCTCGCCGGGATTTCCGCTCTGCGCTGGTTTCGCGGGCGGATGTCACGCCCGTAGGGCATGTGTGCATGTGATACTTGGAGCCACTGCGCGCTCCTTCCAGTGGCCCTCTCAATGCGCCTCAGCCACATACCATTAGCAGGTAGCCCCGCTGGTGCTGTCGCAGCAAGTGACCCTGCGTTGTTTGCTGGTTCGGCTATCAGGGGCATAGGCGCATATGTGGCAGGCGCGGTAGCTACTTTCGCCTGCACCACACTGAATGATGCCGCAGGTTGCCCTACAGGTGTAGTTGCGGCAGCTGTCGTGTTGCCGTGATGCGGCTGAGCTCTTCGCGAAGGTCTCTGAGCTCGTTCGCCCCGCTGAGTACCTCTTCATGACGATTTGCTGCATCCTGGTATCTGGCTAGGGCGTAGTGAAATTCAGCTGCCATAAAGCCCACGCCCCTGCACATGGCACAGGGGGCCTCACTGGCGGCACCTTCTAAAGTCCCTGCCAGCTGCCGACATGAGCCACTCGACCCCAGCATTGTGAATATAATCTATGGCCGTACTGCAGCCTCCACACATTGTCATGGTTGACGAAGATGCCCAGGCAAGTGGCGCACTTGTTGAAGCCACCGTCACTGATGACCGGTGGTGTTGCCGATGGCCTGATGCGCGTCTGGCGCTCCACTGTGGACCCACCAATCTCATACTGGATCGGTGGGACCGGCGGCTGCTGCGCAGCTGCAAGCGATGCCAGACTGAAAGCAGGCGTCCCCGCAGAAATAGAAGTAGCGGGTTGCCCCGCACGACCCATCATACGGCGTGCCTGTCGCTCCTGGTTGCGACTCTGGCGAGCCGATTGCATGGTGAGGTTGGCCTGCTGCGCCTCGTGGATGGCCAGAATCTCTGGGCGCAGCTCCCCCACGGAGGATGGCACCACCAACCCAGGGCCATGGTGCACCGCGTCAGGATCCATGGGGGCTGCCAAGTATCCGTTGCGAGGTACTTGGCCTAGTGCCCCAGACTCGTATCCGGAGCCTCATGTCAGCTGAGACCGGTAGAGGTCGTCGGCTGTTGCCCGAACATACGGGTTGTCCGGCTGAGACCCCGCGCGTGGATTGCCCGTCTCCTGAACGTAGTGGCGCATCCATCGGTGGTGCTGTTGGTCGCTCAGCAGCCGTTGGGTCGCATGTCGGGTGGCTGCAAAATGCTGGAACATACCCGTTCCAATCGGGGTGATCCGGTGATGGGTTCGGATCCGGACTACACTCCCATGGGGGTGTCCAGCCAGCGCTCGGGAGGTCAATGCCGTCCCGACGCATGCTCTGCATGGCCTCGCGCATCTGCGTGTGCATCCACTGCTGCTGACCTGTCATGCTCTCAACCCTCTGGGCGGCTTCGTGGCTAGAAAAAAGCAGGTTGCCCCGCAACTGGACGTGGCGATGCGGTGGCGATGTCGCGTGCAAGGCCTGGTAGAAGGTAAAGCTGAAGGTCCAGCCTGTGGTGCTCCCAGCACTCCGTGGAGTCCCAGACGGAATCGTAGCCCTGCTCATGGGCGCGAACGAAGCAGGTTGCCCTGCAAGTACTGGCAACTGTTGCGTCTGGGCACGCTACGGGTCGTTGGTATACAACCCGTCGTTGGGCGTAATCCCGTTGGATGTCATGCCCGATGCGTCCGCAGTCTGGGCCTGAATCCATGATCCATATGATCCCCCTGTTGGTGCCCCCACTTGGTGCCCCTCTTGCAGAATAAATATGGCAGTGAACTCGACCCCCTGCATGGGGGTCGGCTCGGGGGCCTTCAGGTCGCAAGAAATCTGAGACATAAGCGAATTCCTCGACGTCGATGCGTCACATGGAATATCCTATGAGTTCTGTGGAAGAAAGTTGTCAGCACGCAGGTGTCCGTGTTCGTTATCCTTGATGTATAAAGGATTGGTCCATACTTGTCCTACTCGAACATATACACATTGTCTAATTAGGCAAGATGCCTATGATCTGGACAATGTGGCTAGGCGGGGTCCTGCCATCGTTGCCTGCCGTCAGAATAATATCTTTCGCGGAACGCCAAATTGAGATACTGCCACGAAGTAGGCTTCTGAGACTTACCATAACCAGTACTTCGGAATCTATGCGCAGGACAGACTGGATTCTGTTACCTCCAGGTAGATATGGGCATCCATGAACGCATCGTCTGCCTCCTCAATTGGTAATATCATCAGCGCGGCATGACAGCCCGACATGGAGTATGTTCGGGATATTGACCCATCTGGTACCATAGATAAAATAGCAAGGTGCCCTGGTGATGTCAAGCCGGTTACCCTTTTGTAAAAGGGGCTCTGGGCACTTGATGCCAGGGCTGCTATGCCCATTGCTTGGGCGCAGAAAATTCGTCGGATGGGACTCGTTTGCGCAATTGAGCTTCTTTACCTGGACCCTGTTCTGTTGCATACCTGAATGGTCGATCATGCAGATAAGGCCCAACACCGCCAGGGCCTGGAAGGCCCAGTGGCGGTCACGAAGGCGCCCCTGGACAGTTCTCAGGTTGTGTTCATGCCAGTTCTCGTAGCCTTTGGGCGGCCAGTTGTCGAGTAAGTCCGTGAGCTCCACCCAGCAGTCGCACTCGTCAAAGGACGCGACCGACGTAGCGAGACCATCAGAAAAATGGTCGCGGTGGAACGGCTCATGCCGAGTAACGGTGGCGAACCATTCTGAACGCTCCCGCTGTTCATGTTCGTTTGGTTTAATACAAGGACTTCCGCTTCCTTGAGGACCCCCTCGAGGCATCTCTCAAAATCATAGCTGAGGGCAGGTTCCTTCCTCAAAGCATTGCGGACAACCCGGCGTGTGCGAGCTGCATCGTCAGCATGTGCGGCAGCACGTTGGGTGTCGCACTGCGCCGCAACGTATCGGTCAGACCCGTCGTCGGCGAAGGGCCTCTACGCTGGGTTGATGTTCATTCGATTGGCAGCGCCCAGCTGCTCCCAATATCGCCTGCATTCCTCAGACATTTCGAAAGCAACGGCGGGTTGCCCCGCAGGAGCAACGGCTGGCTCGCCATGCGTCCTGACTGGCTCGGACGCTGCAGGCGCTGCTGGCGCTGCTGATGAGCTAGCGCCCCCAAGTGCCCTGGGAACTCGGGAATCGCGCATGTCGAAGAAGTGTCATCCACTGATATTGGGAGCCGCTCCTGGTGCCCTTGAAGTAGTATCCAACATCTTGTACTTAGCACCGTCCTTTGTTGAAAAGGCATTATTGGACGATCCCCCCAGCGATGGCACCCAGCCTGCCCCGTGAGTCCTACCAGGCGTCGGGCCGCGCCGGCGCGCGGGATCCTTTGGAGTAGGCGTACTATCGCCCTTGAACGCTGCTGCTGCGGCGGCCACTGCTGGTCCTCTGGAGCGATGTCTCTCAGCGGGGTTCCCCGCAGAGCGCTGGGACTTGCTGTTGCCAGGATTGGGATCATCTGGACTATTTCTCTTCTTCTGTTCAGGCGGTGGCGCAAGCTGATCGTATTCGAGCGACCTGTGCTGGCCTGGAAAATACGATGATGGGGTCTATCAATTTCGAAATGTGGCCTCAATTTTGGAGAAGGCCCCATTGGCTTTGCCGCTGCGGGTGCCCCCGCTGAAGAACGTCTGGTTTTGCTACCGGCATTGCGGACATCTGGCCCCCCAGGCTTCCTGAGTACCATGTTCTTGTTCTGGGCCTTTCTTTTGCAGCCCAAATCATGCAGATCAGCTGCGATCTTTTTTTCAATCAAGGTTTTTATCAAACCTACCCCTGGACCGTGGTAGGCGACTATCCTGCCGTTGGCGAGATTCATATCTTCTGTAACCCTGTCACAAACATCCATTACTGCATCGGCGTCGCGGGTGTAGTCCGCGTCAGAGGTGCAGGCCGTGTCGGAGCATTCCGAGTCAGACCCTGGAGGGGCAGCCTCGGTGGGGCCCACTGCCTTGGCAAGGACCTGGTTGCCAGCCCCTTCATCGCCCTGGCTGGTCGGCACTTTCTCGTTTGGACGAAGCGGGTTGCCCCGCGCGACGCTCGCGCTATGCGTGCCTTGAGGTAGTGATTCGGTGCGAACTCTTTCATGTTCATCAACTGGCTGGTAGTCATCTGCCGTCGACTGTTCCTCAGGTGGGTGAATGGTCGGAACTGCAGCGCGGCCCCGACCATCGCCGTGGGGCCTGGCCCATGGCGTTCTCTTGAAGTCCCACCAGCCCTCTGGGCTTGGGTGGTATCACGCGTTTTTCTTCTCTCTTCCACTGAACCCCCTCCCCCCGCCCCCTCCCCTGGGCCGGGAAGGGGGGGGTGGCGCCGAGGCGCTGGGGCGCCCAAGATGGCCCGGGATTGCTCCAAGAGGGCTTCGAAGTCGCAAGATGGCCTCCAAGATGGCCCATGCTACTTGAAGATGGGCCAAGATAGCCCCCGACATACCCCCGAGAGGTCGAGCCCTTCACGGCGGCTTCCAATATGCAAAAACCGTTCAAAAAGCCGGGAGGAAATCACTGTTTTAGGCATTATCGCCTTTTCGCTTCCGATGGGCCTTGGAAGCCTCAAGATGGCCCCAAGACGGCCCAAAAGAAGCCCAAGAGGGGCCCGAGAAGGTCGAAGACGGCCCCAAGATCGCCCAAGAGGCGCCCTAGAGCGCCCCGAGAGGGCCTCAAGATGCCGCTTCAGAGCCTCCGAGGTGGGGGCCCAAGCCCCCCCCCCCCCCCACACACACACGCACACACGCACCTCTTTTTGAGCCATGGTGCCAAATACGCCCCCGAGAGGCCTCCCAGACCCCCCAGAGAGCCCCAAGACTCCCCCAAAATATCCTCAAGAGGGCCCCAAGACGGCCTCAAGGCAGCCTCAAGATGGCCCAAGATAGCCGAGCATGGCTCAAGATAGCCTCCAAAGAGGCCTCGAGGAAGCTGGCAATCAATTCTGGATGGGCTGGTGGGGATGCGCGAAGCGTCAATAATAACTGAGGGGCAGACTGGCACTTGAATATCCGGCAGCCACGAAGTTGACAACTGCAGCTGGATTGTCGGCAGGGTCGGCCAGTCACGTTTCCCAATCGACATACTGTATGTCCGGATCGGTTTGAGCCCAATGTATCGACGGACCTCTGCCTCTCTCATGGCCCCGGGGGCATTCGCGGCGGAGATGTTGTGTGCTATGGCAGATGTCACATTCCATTGGTTTACCGTTAGCGTCTCTCGGGTTGCCCCGACGCCCCCTACCATTTCCTCAAGTGCGCCTACGACCCCTGCCTGCGCTCAGGAGTAGATATTCATACGGTGGCCAAGTAAGGGATGTCAGGAACGCTAACGCACCTCTGCCATGCAATCGCCGTCGTTTGCCCCTACCCTTGCCTCGACCCTTGCCCTTTCCCTGAGTGCCCGTCGGATAGTACGTCGTACCCTGCGAATTGGCTTCTTCATAAACCATTTCCATCTGCGCTTATGCTTCTGATTTCCTAGAAACAGCCAGTGAGCCTGTTGTGCTTCTGAGAGGTACGTGGGCATGTCGGAGTAGTCTAGGGCATTCGCTTCGTCACCTGATGACGTTTCGGCGTCGGTTCCAGAGTCGAAGTCAGACTCAGCGGCTTGCCCCGTTGAGCCTACAAGGTTAATGGCTCGTGCAGGAGCCGCGATTGCCGACGGTCCCTGGTATCTGGCCCAGGAGTCTTGCGACCCCGTAGCCAGACCACCAGTTTGAGCCAATAGCGTGGTCGTCTCCGTTGGTTGCGGATCATCCTTCCAGACGTTTGAAGCAGGTTGCCCTGCGTTGGCCTCAGCAGGACAAGTTTCGGCACGGTGACCGTGGCTGAAGAAACCACCAATATTGCCATGGGCTCGCTCAGCAAAATGAGCATATGATCTCATGCGCTCAAGCAGAGAATCAAATTGCTGTTGATTCATCGGCATTTGGTCGTTGAGTGGCTGTAGGAGTTGTTGTGCACACGACGTCTCACTCTTAAGGCTCTGAACCGAATAACTTCTAGGATTTGGAAGTTGGGGATGTTAAAGCCTGCCGTTCCAGCCTCGTAGCGGGCTATCTCGAAGCGTGCCAGTGTCTGGTCGATCCGTTCTCCCGCATGGACTCGACAGTCGATGAGAGCAGTACCCGAGTGAAGTTGGCGTTCCTCCTCTAAGTTCTCAAACTTTGTGCTGAAGAACATAATGTAAGTGACACCATCAGTATGACGGCCACCTATGTCGACGCCAAAGTTAATGACTGCTGGGGGAACTCTCATGGATACGGTCCGTGAAAAGCTTCCCAGACCACGCTGCAATGCTGCAGCTTGTTGGGGGGGCGTCATATGACCTGCGGTCACGTTGATCCAAGCATGTACTCTCGAACGAATTCGCGGAAAGGTACTTGACCGGCCAGGTCCCAGTGGGGGCCGGTTGTTCTTTTGTCGTCTCCGCCACGCATGTGTTCCACAGCACACCCGATAGCGACCCAGATAAAACCAAAGATAATAACACCAATCCACTGGCCCCGTAGGTCGTAGTCGGATGTTGGTGGCTGACACTTGTGGTGTTTTGTTGTAAGCGTGCGTCGGGGTGGAGGCGGCGCGATATCGTATCTCATGTTGCCATGCATGGTATCTTCGAATAATTTTCCACTTGGAATAGGTGGGTGGACTTCAGGAGTGCAGTAGCGCAGGGATGCAGGACTCGAGTGAGAGGCCGCTGCGAGAGCAGAGGTAACACTGCAAGTGTCCTTGCGGTTGTGCGTAGTTATGTGCATTCCTCCGCGCAGACCCACTGCACCCTGATGTTCCACCATGTCAGTAGTCCGCCAAATCGTGCCATGGATGGTGAAGACTAGAGCGAGAGCTGACCACCATAGGCCAGCTCCGCTACCAAGTTTGAAGGGGGCCGGTAGGCCCGTCCAGAAGCTTTGCCTTAGGCGAAGCGCAGCTCCAGCTCTGTTGTACCCTAGTAACGATAGCCCCAGTCGGAGGAGGTCGTCGCGGGAGCGACGGGCCATCTAAAGCGGAGGATGCCTTCAGCCTCGATGGCAACTAGTATGCCCCGCAGTGAGGCGCAATCATACGTCGGCGGCCGGCGCTTGGACACAAACGGCCGCGGACAAGCGCTCGCTATCTCTCGCCCTTGTCCCAGCTCGCTTTAGAATCGTTCTTGGCGCCGGGTCCCCGCAGATCATCCCGAATGAGCGCCCCGAGCGGCGGCCCGCGAGTCCTGGCCCGCCACGGCGCGCCGAATGTGTCCCAGGACCCCAGGGGCTCTCGAAAATTGCCCGGAGCAGAGCCGTCAAGAGCCTATGATGTTGTACACGCATTGTGTTCCTCACTTTTGACCTCGGATGGCTCCAAGACGGGCTCCAGGGGGCCTGCGAGAGGGCCCAAGAGGACCCCAAGAGACCCCCAGACGGCCCGAGAGGCGCCTCAGGATGGCACCCAAGACCACTCCAAGACCGTCTCAAGACGGCGAAAAACAGCTCATGTCCCCCAAGGCGGCCTCCACGACTCTCCAAGACGGCACCCTACGTCCCCGAAGTGACGCTCACCAAGATGGCCCCGAGAGGCCCAAGAGAGGTCTAGACGGCCCCTGGAAAGCCCCTCAAGACGGTTCCGAGAGGCACCCAAGACAGGCCCAACTGTTCAGCCACATGCGCATCGAGCTCCCGAATGCTACTGAATGGTCGATTCGTGTGCTCGCTTCCCTCCGGGGGGCCGCCGTGACCTCTGCTCTGCGGGCTCCCTCCAAAGGGCCATGCGCACATTCCCGAGTGGCGCGCTTCATGGACCTCCCCCCGACCCCCCCCCAAAGCGCGGTGGCGGATCGGTTCGGCAGCACAACAGGATATCAAGCGCCCCATCTTCCTCTGTGCGCTTCTCTCGTTCTCCCTGGTCTCCCTCGCTTGCTCGTGTCCTCCTCTTTCTCCTCACTCTCTCTCTCTCTCTCTGTCTGTCTGTCTGTCTGTCTGTCTCTGTGTGGCTGTCTGTCTCTGTCTGTCTATCTGTCTCTGTCTGTCAGTCTGTCGGTCTGTCCGTCTGTCTGTCTGTCTGCCTGTCTGTCTGTCTGTCTGTCTGCCTGCCTGTCTGTCTGTCTGTCTCTCTCTCTCTCTCTCATTGTGTCATTCTCCGAGTGGCGGACAGAGCGTCATCACGCCACATCCAGGAGCTGCATGTTTCAATCGGCTCGTCACCGTGCGAGACGGTGCCCAGGACAACGAACGCACACTGCGAGCGGCCTCCTCCATCGGAGTGGCTGGCCGCAGAGGAGCAAACAGACAGACACAGGCAGGGCCAAAGGTGTCGACCTCGGCTCGGCTCGAACTGCGCAGGGCGAGAAGGAATCCACACGCGCATCTCCCGTGCAGCAGATTCGGGCGCCGACGCCCTCGCCGAAGAGGAGTCCGCCGGGGGCCGCGCGACACGCGCCAACCTCAAGCATCGTGTGGCATGCGCCTTGCGTGCCGCCAGGCAGCATTCCTCAGACGCCCAGGCGCTGGTTGAACAAGTGGTGTGGGCCAGCCAATCAAGAACAACTACCGTTTCAAAAAGGTCGGCGGGGTGCATGCTCCGCTCGTCTCCGACGTAGCCCCCCATTGCATCCGGACATTGCGCACATACTGTACTCAACACCTGGAGGCTTCCAGGGTAGCTGTCCTCGCTGGAAAAATACCACACGTAAAGTCAAGTCGTCCTGCACAGCGGCGTCGCATACTATCACCCTGAACTGGCGCGTGCCCACACGCTGCACGATGCAACGGCTGGCACTCTACAACATAGACAGATCTACGATGCGTGCTCTTCCGTGCTGTCGTGCACTTCGCGGCTACCGCCGCCTTCCCTTGACTTCGTGGTTGTCCCCCCGTCTCACCCATCTCTGTCTCCCTGGCGTAATTGCGCAGGCGCTTGTTTTTACAAACTCTCCCGTTGGTCGGTCCTCGTATAGAGCACTCCATGTTCCAACAATATTCCCTTGTGCTCCTCCTCCGGCTTCCTCCTCACGCATCCCTGCCTCCTGCTCGCTTCCTACCTTCTCGCGCTCGCCCTGGGGGGCTGCCATCTTCACAACCGTCGCCGCTTCGTCGCCAACTTCATAACCGTCTGCAACAGCGACGGGACGCCGAATGATCTCATCACCAACGGGAAGCGCGGCCAGACACGGCAGCAATGGGGCAAGGAAATACATACATTGACCTAGTGTTAAGTCGGGCGTGTCCCCCTAAAGGGGGACTTTCGACAACAAATCAAAACTATTCAAAAAATGTACAACAGAATGTTTCAACAATATTCAAACAATAGTCCCCAAGTTTTTGTTTTGACTATTTTTGAATATTCCCCCTGTAGAGGGACAGGCCCGACTTTTAAACCTAGTGCGTGCGGCTCTCCCCCTTTGTGTTCCTCCCCTGCCTCTCGTCTGCTCCACAATCGGGCGCCCCACTCTCTGCTCGACAATCGGGCGCCCCACTTGCTGCTTGACAGCCGTGCTGCGCTCCATCTCCCGCTTCTCTTTCCGTCATCCCCGAAAGGCTGCCCATCGCGCGCTCCTCTGCCCACGCACCCTTCCGGATGCTTGGCTCAGCGGTGGGTGGGTGGGGAGATCCAGCCGGGTGGAGATGCCCGCGCACCCAGACTACACCTCGCCCTCCTCGGGGGGGGGGGGCGGCTGCCAACTGCACAACCGGCCCCACCTCTGTGGGCTCCTGGCAGCTGCGCAACCATCGCCACTTTCGCGAGCTCCTGGGAGTCCAGCCCGTGGGGTGCGCCGAGTGTGCTCCGATGTCCCCTGTCGAAGCGCCCAAGGGGTACTGCAGCTCCGCCTCTGCGTCCCTGCGTACTGGTCGGTCCTGCTTGTCCTCGCCTCTGGATCCATGGAGGGCCTGGGCGCGCCGTGGGATCACTGGCCGGCCCTGGCGCGAGGACAGGAAGGGGGCGCGTCGCGGCCGCAGTCTGGGCGTCGCGCGGGACATCGTCCCATCGCTCCGGGGCTTCTCGTGCTCGGGTCAGGCCGGGCCTGTCCCCCTGCAGGGGGACTTTGGACGAAAAAAGAAATAGTCAAAAAAAATACCCCCCAACTGGTCAAAGAACATATTCCAGAAATAGTCCCCAGATTTTTGTGTCGTGCTATCTTTGAATTCCCCCCCTGTCGAGGGACAGGCCCGACTTCGTGCTCGGGCGGCGCTGCGCACGCGCACGGAGGCGGCCGCGCCCCCTCCCGGGAGGCGCACAGCCGCCCTGCGCGGACGGCGCGGCAGGGTGCCCTCCGGCCGCTGCCCTGGCGGACCGCTGCGGCGCTCGCTCCAGCCAGGCGGCCTGCGCTCCGTGCGGAGGTGCTCGCCGCGCCACTAGGGGGCCACATGCGAACCCTACCCCTACCCCCCCACGATTTCTGAGGGGGAGGGCGGGGTTCACTTCGTTCGGGAGCTCCCGAGCGGAGTGAACCCCACCCTCCCCCTCAGAAATCGTGGGGGGTAGGGGTAGGGTTCGCATGTGGCCCACCTAGCCACTTCAGCCGCGGAGCGGGAGCGGCACGCGGACGGCGAGACATCACTCTGGTCCGGGTGGCACCGCGCTGCGCTGACCCTCCAGGAGCCCGCGAGTCGCAGTCGGCAGCCTCCAGGGACGGCGAGGTCCTGTCAGATCCGCCTAGGACGTCACTCCGCTGGAGCCCCCAAGGAGCCCACGAAACAGGACGTCACTCCCGCAGTTCGCGGGCCCCGGGGGCGGCGAGGTCTCATTCAGATCCGCGTAGGACGTCACTCCGCTGGACCTCCCAGGAGCCCGCGAAAGTGGCCACAATCTAGCACACCGCAATCCCCCCAAGGTTGGCGAGGTCCAATCTGACCCTCGTAGGACGGCATTCGGCTGGGCCCCAGGAGCCCACGAGCGTGGCGACGCTTCCGCAGTTCGCAACCCCAGAAGACGACGAGGTCCCATTCAGATCCGCGTAGAACGTCACTACGCTGGATCCCCTCAGGGATCCCACGAACGTGGCGACAGCTTCGCAGTTCGCGGTCCCATTGACGGCGGGGTATCACGCAGGTCCGCGTAGGCCCGCACCACACTGGAGCGCCCAGGCGCCCACGAACGTGGTGACAGCTTCGCAGTCCGCGGCCCCCGGTGTGAAGCTAGCGGCATTCCACAGCTTGTGTACTCCTATTCTCTGCTCTCTCCTTGCCTCTCTCTCTCTCTCACGCTCGTGCGGGTGCTCGGGAGTGTACCTCAGCCATTTCAGTGTAAGCTGCGGCCGTGTAAAGGATGCACACTCGGAGTCAACGAAACACACGTTGATTCGGACCCAGAGACGGCGAGGTCAAATTCACATTTGGGTAGGCCCGCACTCTCGCACGGGCGAGGTCTGGTTCAGATCTGGGCAGGCCCGCACTACGCTGGACCCCCAGGGCGCCGATGAAAGCGGCGACAGTTCCGCACTGCGCAGCCCCCACGGACGGCGAACTCTCATTCAGATCTGGGCAAGCCGGCACTACTACGCTGGACCTCCCAGAGCCCACGAAGGTGAAGACAGCTGCGCAGTTCGCAGCCCACAAGGGTCAGCGAGGTCTGATCCAACCAGCCCTCTGGGCGTAGGTGGTTTGACGAACTTTGTCTTCTCTCTGCCAAAACCCATCCTTCCCGTGCTCGGGGGGAGGGGAGGGTTTTATCACTGTTCCATATTAGTATTTGGACGCCCGAAATGGGCACGGAAATAACGGCCGCTGTTGGGCAGGCGGCCTTAATGGACACAGGCCGCGGCGGCGTGGACAACTAGTCCTGTTCAAAATGAACAGGAACTGCAGTTGGGCATTGTACCCATTCTTTCCGTGCCCATGTCGGGCGTCCAGATAGTATGCACCCCCTCCCCCAGGCGACCGGCAGCCAGCCAGGAACTACGAGGACCCCGTGCTCTCACACCCCCACCATCCCCGTCGAACAAAAAGATTTGACGCGGAGGTCCCCAGATGTGCATCTCATAATGATGGCATGCTTCGGTAGAAGGCATTGTCCCTGTCAACATCTGGGCGTCAGCAAATTTGTGTAGAGGCGAAGCCGAAGGAGACGCCGACGACTACGACGACTCTGCTTCCTCCTTCTTTCCTCGTCCTCCTCCTCCTCCTCCTCATTGTCCTCCTCCTCCTCTTTCTTCTCCTTTTCCTCTGAACACCTATCAGGGCGCCAAAAACTGCTCCGAAAGAGGAGGATGTTGAGCACCCAAACAGGCAAACCACCTGAGACATCCCCCCAATCTGCGCGTGAACGCGCCCGTGATATACCCCCTGGCGCCCCCCCCCTCCCCCTTGGGAGTGCTGAAACCAGCGCCTCGCCTGAGTCATCCTCGGAAACTGCTCCGAAAGAGAAGGATGTGCAGCACCCAAGCAAGCAAACCGCCTGAGACATCCCCCCAATCTGGGCGCGAACGGGCCCGTGACATACCCCGTGGCGCCCCCCCCTGGGAGTGCTGAAACCAGCGCCTCGCCCGAGACATCCTCGGAAACTGCTCCGAAGAAAATGGTGTGCAGCACCCAAACCAGCAAATCGCCTGAGACCCCCCCCCCAATCTGGGCGCGAACGGGCCAGTGACATACCCCCTGGCGGCCCCCCTTGGAAGTGCTGAAACCAGCGCCTCGCCCGAGACATCTTCGGAAACTGCTCCGAAAGAGAAGGATGTTGAGCACCCAAGCAAGCATATCGCCTGAGACATCCCCCCCAATCTGGGCGCGAACGGGCCCGTGATATACCCCCTAGCGCCCCTCCCCCCCTCCCCCTTGGGAGTGCTGAAACCAGCGCCTCGCCCGAGACATCTTCGGAAACTGTTCCGAAAGAGAAGGAGAGCACCCAAACCAGCAAATCGCCTGAGACATCCCCCCAATCTGCGCGCGAACGGGCCCGTGATATACCCCCTGGCGCCCACCCCTTGGAAGTGCTGAAACCAGCGCCTCGCCTGAGACGTCCTCGGAAAGTGCTCCGAAAGAGAAGGATGTCCAGCACCCAAACAGGCACATCGCCTGAGACATCCGCCCCAATCTGGGCGCGAACGGGCCCGTGACATACCTCCTGGCGGCCCCCCTTGGGAGTGCTGAAACCAGCGCCTCGCCTGAGACCTCCTCGGAAACTGATCCGAAAGAGTAGGATGTGCAGCACCCAAACCAGCAAATCGCCTGAGACATCCCCCCAATCTGGGCGCGAACGGGCCTGTGACATACCCCCTGGCGGCCCCCCCTTGGAAGTGCAGAAACCAGCGCCTCGCCTGAGACGTCCTCGGAAAATACTCCGAAAGAGAAGGATGTCCAGCACCCAAGCGAGCAAACCACCTGAGACATCCCCCCAATCTGGGCGTGAACGCGCCCGTGATATACCCCCTAGCGCCCCCCTCTCGGAAGACTTGAAACCAGCGCCTCGCCTGAAACATCCTCGGAAACTGCTCCGAAAAAAAAGGATGTTGAACACCCAAGTCAGCAAACCGTCTGAGACATCCCCCCAATCTGGGCGCGAACAGGCCTGTGATTTACCCCCTGGCGCCCCCCCCTGGAAGTGCTGAAACCAGCGCCTCGCCTGAGACATCTTCGGAAACTGCTCCGAAAGAGAAGACTGTTGAGCACCCAAACAGGCAAACCGCCTGAGACATCCCCCCCAATCTGGGCGAGAACAGGCCTATGACATACCCCCCTTGGAAGTGCTGGAGCCAGCGCCTCGCCTGAGACATCCTCACAACATGCGTGTGAGTCTGAGCGCGGAAGTACCGGGGGTGTGAGGGAATCTGCATATGAGTGATCCCGCGCATGAGAAACCTGAGTATCAGGAATCTAGGAACGGGTGCATCTGAGTATGAGTGAGTCTGAATATGAGTGAGTCTACATGTGAGTGAGTCAGAGAGTGATGACCTGAGGGTGGGAGGTGTTCTCTCGTTCTCCGCGAGGTCGCAATAATAAAAACAAAAAAAACATCCTTAGGATATGGGGAACAATGCAAAGCGCACTGCCCGTCCACATTTGGGGCATGCGCGGCCAGCCCGATGCGCCCCCCCAGCATCCTTGTCAACAAAAGCATACAACGTACACTTTGAGGCAAAGTGCGGAGTCATGTTCGTGAGGCCCGCGAGCAGTGTGTATGTTTTGTCAATGACGGCGGGGGTGTCAGTGGTTTGCCCTGCTGTGCGCAGGGCTACCATCCCCAACACAAAACAATACAAAATGCACCTCGCGGCCAAATCTGGATCATGCGCGGCCACCCCGCGATCACTGCCAAGTGTTTTTTTTTCAGCGTGGGGGAATCCAGGGCGCTAGTTTTTCTGTACACCACACCGTTACACCGCTAGCTGTCAACGGTGTAGGGCTACACCGCTACATCGTTACACCGTTACGCTAACGATGCAACGCTGCACCGCTACACCGTTACACCGTTAGCCGCAGCGGTGTAACGATACACCGCTACACCGTTACACCGTTACGCTAACGGTGTAACGGTGTAGCGCTACCCCACTGCACCTTTAGCCGCAACGGTGCAACGCTATACCGCTACACCGTTACACCGTTAGCCGCAGCGGTGCAACGATACACCGCTACAACGTTGCACCGTTAACCGCAACGCTATAACGTTACAACTTTACACCGTTACGCTGTTACCCGCGACGAGCCACGTTACGCTTCACAACTGTCCAGCCCAAGTTCCGTTCAGCTGCCAACCGCCCATTGTCATTGTGCAGCGGTGTAATGGTGTAGCGGTGTAGGGGCGCAGCGGCTTGGGTTCCCCACAGCTGTTCAGCCCCCCCACCACCCCAAAGCGGCCCCAAGGTCCGTTCAGTCGCCGACTGAAGAGACCCACAAGGCTTGGTCGGCCCAAAAAACGCGTCGTCGGTCCCTTCGGTCGCTGGCTTGACCGCGCGACGCTGTTCCTACATGACCTCGGAAGCAAACCAACATGAACCCAGAGAGCTCCAGGATAGTGTCCACGAGTGATTGCGTGATTGCGGGAACTGCAACAGGAGCGTGAGTGGTGGGAGAAGGAAGAGAAGGAGGAGGAAATCACGCACAGAACCTCGTCATCGCCAGCATCAGAAGCATCCGTAGCCATGTGGGCTCAGCCCATGGCGGGCCCCAGCCGGAGCCCCCGGGCGCGCCCGCAATTGGCTATGACCGATCCCTACCACCACCCGGAGGTGGGCGACGTGGAGCAGGATGCCGTGTGGGATCCGTTCCTCCCTGGAGGACCAGCAGCTGAGCCCGCCCCTCCGCCGAGCCTGCAGCGGTTTCGCCGCGTGCCTGTCCATGCGCCGTGGGCAATAAGGTCGCCGCGAAAGAGTCGATCAGACGCCGGCGCGCGGAGGGCCACGGCCACCCAGCCGCAACCGCGGGCGTCCCGCGCGGTTGCCTTTCGGCCACTTCTGCCGGCACAGGGCCCGGAGCCGCGCGCAGTGGCTCCGGAAGATGCCCGCGGCGCGAAGGCTTTGATGCTGTCCACCAGCGGCGACAAGTCTTCGACGATGGCGGAGACCGTCTCGCCGCGCTGCAGGGTGACGGGCTTCAGCAGACTGCCGTCCGTCCCAGACCGCGCCAAGACGACGGCGAACGGCCGCAAGTGAAAGCGCGAACCCCACGATGGCACACTTGTTTGGCGAGCTCGAAGTCCCCGTCGCCTCGGATCACCTGACCTGGGGGCCCGCCTGATCTTCCGACCCGCTTGTGAGGCCAGCACTGCCGCCCCAAACCCCCGCCCCCCTGGGATCTGGCGACGGATGGGGTCTGGCACTGAAGGCGTTGTACACGGGCCACCGCTTCGTCTAAGAAATTGCCGGGCGCCACCTTAAGCATCGCACGCAAAGCACCAGCTGGCGGCACCGCTGTCACAGCGGGAACCGCGCCAGAACCGAGCTGCAATGATAAGGCGTTCGCAGCGTACAGACTGAGGATCCCGCGACGGAAGGCCCGCGAGTTCAGCTCCTCGTAGAAGTTCTGGACGACGAAAGTCAGGAATGCCGCAGTCATGTAGATCGGCGCACTCCTCGGCGGTTGGTGGATGAGGACGCCGGGGGAAACGCGGCGTACATCCGCGTCTTCCACGGGGAATGTTCGCCCACACTCCCCCGGCGAACAGCGCCACGGGCGCGCGTCGAACGGCAGCGGGAGGGGATCATCGAGGACATATCAGGCCTGCACTACTCGATCGATTTTGGGTTGGGCGCCATGCGGCCTGCCGTGGGCAGCGCTGGCAGCCGCATGATCCCGCAAAGCCTGCGGTTGGATTTCGGTCACGCGGCCGCAAAAGTGTGTCGTCTCTGAGGGGCCCCGCGGCACCGCAACTCGCGCGGCCCACTGGTAGGCCAGACCACGCGCGGGGGCAAAGTCCGAGCTCGGAATCGCGCCCGGGGCGCCCGGGGGGGCGCGCCGCTGGAAATGGACGCTTGCGCCTCTGCTCGTCTCGTCTGGCCTGGGCGCGAAGCACGTATGCACCTCCGTCAATGACCTTGCTTACACCGTCCGTGCGCCAAGCAGACGCGCAACCCAACCCTCCCAGTCCCAGTGCATGGGCACGACATCTGCGCGCGGGACTCGCCACCTGGTGTACACTGACAGCACGATAACATCCGCGCCGCACAGCCCCGCAGAAACGCCAGCGGCAAGCTTCTGAGACGGTGGCGCCGTCACGCTGGCCGCTCTAGGGCAAAACAGCGAGCACTCCATGAGCTCTTGCAGGATTGCAGCGGCCCTTCCTGCAGCCACCCGCGCGGCAGCGTCCCCCAGGCGCGCCGCGGTCTGCCGAGGATCGCGCAGTGGGCTGCTAGCTTGCGGCGCGCTCGCAGGCTCGGCGGCGGAGCCTCAGCCCACCGAAGCCCGAACGGCAACCGCGCGGGACGCCCGCGCTTGCAGCTGGGTGGCCGTGGCCCTCCGCGCGCTGGCGTCTGATCGACTCTTTCGCGGCGACCTTATTGCCCACGGCGCACGGACAGGCATGCGGCGAAACCGCTGCAGGCTCGGCGGACGGGCGGCTTCAGCTGATGGTCCTCCAGGGAGGAATGGATCCCACACGGCATCCTGCCCCACGTCGCCCACCTCCGGGTGGAGGTGGGGATCGGTTGCAGCCAATTGCGGGCGCGCCCGGGGGCTCTGGCTGCGGCCCGCCATGGGTTGAGCCCACATGGCTACGGATGCTTCTGATGCTGGCGATGACGAGGTTATGTACATGACTTTCTCCTCCTTTTCTTCCTTCTCCCACTACTCATGCTCCTCTTGCGACTCCCGCAATCACTCGTGGACGCCATCCTGGAGCTATCTGGGTTCATCTTGGTTTGCTTCCGAGGTTATGTAGGAACAGCGTCGCGCGGTCAAGCCAGCGACCGAAAGGACCGACGACGCATTTTTGGGACCGACCAAGCCTTGTGGGTCCCTTCAGTCGGCGGCTGAACGGACCTTGAGGTCGCTTGGGGGGGGCTGGACTGCTGTGGGGCGTCCACGCCGCTACGCCGCTACACCGCTACACCATTACACCGCTGCACAATGACAATGGGCTGCGACGGAGCAGATCAGCCCCCGTAGACGTCCAGACCCCTAGCTTGGCTCATCGCGTGGCCTAGCCAGCGACCAAAGGGACCTACAAATTATCCCAGTGCGACCCTACCTAGGAGTTGGAGCATTTAGGAAAGCAACATCTACATCTACACCGACAGCTACATTTACATCTACATCTACACCGACAGCTACATCTGCTATACTATGCTATGATATGCGATGATATGCTATAAAAAGATATGTTATGCTGCGCTATGTTATGCTATGATATGCGGTGCTATGCTGCGCTATGCTTTGTTAGGCTATGCTAGGGCACGCTCGGCTGCGCTAGGATATGCCATGCTATGCTATGATATGCTATGATATGCTATGATATGCTGCGCTATGCTATGCTATACTATGCTATGCTGCGCTATGATAGGCTATACTATGCTGCGCTATGCTGTGATATGCTATGATATGATATGATGCATTATATTATGATATGCTATGCTATGCTATGCTATGCTGCGCTGTGCTATGATATGCTATGCTATGTTATGCTGTGCTATGATATGCTGCGATGTGCTATGCTAAGCAATGCGATGCAATGCTATGCTATGCTATGCTATGCTATGCTGCGCTATGCTATGCTATGCTATGCTGAGCTATGCTATGCTATGATTTGCTATGATTGGCTCTGCTATGCTATGCTATGCTGTGCTGATGCTGCGCTGCGCCATGCTGCGCTGCGCTAAATTAAGCTAAGGTAAGCTAAGCTGTGTTAACCTAAACTGAGCTAAGCTCAGCTGAGCTAAACTAGGCTAATTAGGCTATGCTAAGCTAAACTAAGCCAAGCCAAGCCTAGCCAAACTAAACTAAGCTAAACTAAGCTAAGCTAAGCTAAGATGAGATAAGCAAAGCTAAGCTAAGCTAAGCTAAACTAAGCTAAGCTAAGCTAAGAACAGATAAACTAAGCTAAGCTAAGCTAAACTAAGCTAAGCTAAAGCTAAGCTAAGCTAGGCTAGACAAAGCTAAGCTGAGCTAAGCTAAGCTAAGGTAATATGAGATATGCTAAGCTAAGCTAAGCTAAACTAAGCTAAGCTTAGCTAAGCTAAGCTGGGTGAACCCAGGGGGCGCGACTGGGGGAACAGCGGGGCGGGGACTGGGGGAACCGCCCGGGGCGCTTTGCAATGCCCGGCCCCTTTAAGCTAAGAGAGTAAGAGCCCTCTAGCCAGAGCCTAGGTAGGGAATCATTTGTTTTGAAAACTTGCTTTGGAGGTCCCTTCGGTTGGCGGCTGAACGGACCTTGGGCTGGACAACTGTGAAGCGTAACGTGGCTCGCTGCGGGTAACATTGTAACGGTGTAAAGGTGTCACGTTACACCGTTGCGGCTAACGGTGCAACGGTGTAACGGTGTAACGCTACACCGTTGCCGCTAACGGTGTAACGGTGTAGCGGTGTAGCGTTGCACCGTGGCGGCTAACGGTGCAATAGGTAGCGCTACACCGTTGCACCGTTAGCGTAACGGTGTAACGGTGTAGCGGTGTAGCGTTACACCGTTGCGGCTAGCGGTGTAACTGTGTAGCGGTGCAGCGCTACACTCTCAGCGTCAGGGTGTAACGGTGTAACTTTGCACCGTTCGCGTAACGGTGTAACGGTGTAAGCAAACATTAAAGTTACCCATATTCCCCCCCACAATGGGTTTTTGACAAGGACGGCGGGGGCGGTGGCGTATGGCCTGCTGTGCGTCGGCCCACCAGACACAATGATGGGCATTGCTTTTCGACAAGGATGGTGGGGGACAACATGTTTCCCGATGTATGCTGTCACGTGCGCAGGCGCACCCAGCACACGCTGCACGTGCCCCGAACGTGGCGCACCTGGGGCGGCTGGAGTATGCAGCAAACCTGGCGCACGCGGAGCATGTGGCGCACCTGGCACACCATGCGTGCCTGGCACGATCAGGTCCCAGGGGTGCCTGGCACGCCTGGCGCGCCTGATACGCGTGGCGCACCTCGCCCCAGCGTCGCGCACATGGGCTCGGTTTTTGGTTCCCAGTAGCTGTCCATGTCCATCCAAAGACGACCGCTGAACATGCTGAGGATCGGGTGTTACTATTGTGTTGGGAGGGCGGGTAGGGATGAGCTAGACGGCGTGCTATCTGGAGGGTGTCTTGACCCCTCCAACTACCTCGGCCCCTGGGCCTGGGGGGGGAGCGGAGGGGTTAGAGCGTCCAAGATGGCCGAACATAATTCGAAGAGGATCTCAAAGAGCCTGCGAGTGCCTCCAAGATGGTTCAAGACACCTCAAAATTGCCCAAGATAGCCTCCGACAAACATCCAAAAGGCCTCAAGGTGGCGGCAACCTGGCTCGAAAACCTAAGGAAAATCACTGTGGTTTGCCTTCTCGCCTTTGCGCTTCCGATGGGCTCTTGAGGCCTTGCGATGGCCCCACGACGGCCCAAGAGAGCCCCAAGAGGGGCCCAAGAGGGCCCCAAGAGCGCCCAAGAGCGCCCCAAGGCAGCCCCCAAACGCCATTGTTGAACCTCCGAAGGGGGGCTGAATGTATTCCCCCCCTCTTTTTGAACATTGTGCTCACGATTGCCTCAAGAGGCCTCCCTGACCCCCCCAAAGAACCCCAAGAGGGCCCCTATGCCCCCCAAAAGAGCCCCAAGAGGGCCCCAAGAGTGCCCCAAGTGGCTCCGAGAGCCCCAAGAGTGCCCCAAGATGGCTCCAATAGACCTCCGAGAAAACACTTCCAAGGCGGCTGTTACACTGCATGCTTCTATACTTCCCTGATCAAAGCATGTCGCCTGGCGATCTGTTTCTAGATGGGCTGGTGGGGATACTTTTTTGATTGCGAGTGACGCGGAAGAGGCCGCGCACCGTCAACAGGGTCGATCAACGGAACAAGGAACAGGCCACTACGCGGACAGCGCAAGTGGGACGATGACAGCACGAGGCGGAAGAGGGAGAGACGGGACGAAACAGAACAAGAGGCGAAAAGAAAAGAGAACACGACAGAGAGAGAGAAAAGAAACGCGCCGCAGCTCAGGCTCAGGCCACGACGAAGACGAACGCTGGTGGGGATACTTTTTGATTCGCGGCCCGCAAGGAAAAGTCCAGAGGGCGGTGTGAACGAGGCTGGGGCACAGCGCACGGGAATGCAGATAATTAACGGCGCAAGACAAGTGCCGGCCGAAGAGGCAACCGCGAAAACGCCAGCTGAAGCCCGGGCGCCACCACGCGACCACCAAAAGCCGCTGAGCGTGTGCCAGCAGAGGGTGGAAAATTAGAGCAGACAGTTAGCGACGCTGGCACAGTGCCAGCCGAACAGGCAGCCGAGAAGGCACCAGCAGATAATTAACAACGCTGGACATGTGCCAGCAGAAGAGGCAACTGAGAAGATACCAGCAGAAGCCCTGGGCTGGTGGGGATACGCGAAGCGTTTAGAATTCAGATCAGGGTAGGCCCGCGCTACGCTGGAGCCTCAGGAGCCGATGAAAGTTGCGACAGTTCCGCACATCGCAGCCCCACAGCGACGGCGAGGCTGAGAGCTCGGAGACATGAGAAGGAAGCAGGAGAGAAGCGGGAGAGGGAGGAGGAGGCAGCATTGCACGAATCAAACCGAGAACCCCAACACAGGAGAGTTGGGAGTTAGCTGCTGTCCTGATCTGGGGTGGCTCGGCCTGGTGGCTGGCGGCAAAGGACCCAGCCCCTCAGACGACACCTATCATCGTGGCCTCCAAGGCTCCACCTTGGGGCTACTGAATGGCGTCGCCAAGCGAACCACTGGCAACGCCAGCCTTGGAGGGAGAGGGCGAGGGGGACGGTCGCTCTACCAATCGCAGGTGCCTGCCTGCGCGTCGGCGGCCACTTGCGGCAGGCCGACACGGCCAGACACGGCCGTGCTGGAGACGACAAGGAAGGAATGCGGAGGCGGATGAAGGGGGGGAGGCTGCGAATGCCTTGCAGCGAGGCCCGAGAGCGTTGTCTGCCCAAGAGGACGGCCTACCGCAGCATGCCCACAACCTTTCCGGCGCGCGCCGTCCAGCTGCTCTCCTCGAGCTGGGTCGTGGCCTCCGCCAGCCGCTCAGTGCACTGGTGCGCCGAGGGGCGCGCGTCCGCGCGTCGATGCCAGCAGTCCTGCACCAGCTGCCGCAGCCTCGCGGGCGTGGACCTGCTCCCGCCCATGAGGCCGCCGGCGCTGCTGAAGCCCGGCCGCGGCTCGTTGCCCCGCAGGTAGTCCCTCAGGACGAGCTCCGCGTCTGGCCCGAACTGGTCCACGAACGGCTGGAGCCCGGTGCTCATGAACCACATGATCAGCGCGAAGGAGTAGATGTCGGCCCTGTCCGTGTACTGCTCTGCGCGCACCACCTCCGGCGCCATGTAGCGCCACGTGCCCACGCCGCCCGTCATCATGGGGGCGCGGTCCGCCGACTGGTCCGCAAGGGTCGGTCTGACGATCTTGCTGATGCCGAAGTCGGTCACCTTGAGGTCGTTGTTCTTGGTTAGGAGCAGGTTCATGGGCTTGAGATCCCTGTGGATGATCGGAGAGGAGCAGTTGTGGAGAAAGCACAGCGCCCTCGCAACGGCGCTCGCCCACCTGAGAAAGAGCCTCACGTCGGGCCTGTAGGGACAGCCCCGCTGGCAAGCCTTCCTGTCGTAGTAGCGGTCGAGGTCCCCGCCCTCCATGAACTCGGAGATCAGGAAGGGCTGCGCGCTGTAGATGCAGGCTCCGAGGAACATCACCAGGTCAGGGTGCCGCATTGTGGAGAGGATGCTGATTTCGTGCAGCACCTCCCTGATGTCGATCCCCTCCTCCTCCGGCGCTGCGCCCTCGCCCCCGTTATACTTCAACAGAGTCTTCGCCACCACCTTGATGCCCCTCCACTCCGCCACGTGCACGGCGCTCTTCAGAGTCTTGGCAATCACGGGGCCGAACTTGACCTCCTTCTCCTGTATCATCCAATTCATCGTGCTAGCGCTGGTCACCCGAGCAAATCCCCCGACCTGGCCGGGCAGGGCAAAGCTGGTGTCACCGACGGAGGACGTCTTTTCCCCGGATCCGCCACTGCCCTCCTGCAGAGCCTTCAGCAACAAGGTCGCGACCTCCTCGTGCTGCTGACTTATCGCGGACGAGAGCGCAGTATTCCCAAAGTTGTCTCTGTGCCTCACGTCGGCCTTTAGGCCCAGAAGGTCTCTCACAAGGTCATGGTGCCCGTACGCAGCGGCGACGTTCAGGGCGATGCGGCCGTCGTAGTCTGTGGCGTTGACGCGGGCACCATCGGCGATCAGGCGGCGAACGGCTTCGGCATCGCCCGCCGCCGCGGCGCAGCACAGCTGCAAGCCAGCCGAGTCCGCCTTGAGCTCCGCCTGCTGGGTTGCACCCATCCCGGGGCTGTCGCTCAGCGTGGAGCTGTTCGAGACCACGCCCGGCCTCGCCATGTCCGACTTGCGGTCCAACCCCTCCTCGCGGCCGCGCGGCTTCAACCCGTGGTCCCCACCGGCTGCTCGCAGGGCCGCCACGATGTCCGTGAAGCTGTTGTCCGCGGCCCCGTCCAGTGGCGTGTGGCCCCACCTGTCAGTGGTGGTGACATCGGCTCTGGCCGAAATCAGGAGCTCCACCGTGGATAGGTGGCCCTCGGCTGCCGCGATGTGCAGTGCTGTCCGGCGGTCGTAGTCCGAGAGGTTCACCGACACGCCCCTGGCCAGGAGCCTCCTCATGACGGCGTTGTCGCCCTCGGACGCCGCGAAGCACATCTGGGACGCCGCGCTGGCCTCCTGGTCGGCCGACACCTTCTCGGCCGGGGCAGGCTCCGAACTGCTGTAGCGCTGCGAGGGTCGGCACGCCGACTGCCCCATGGCAAACTCGGGAGCGGCCAAGAGGGGGGTGTCCAAGAGGGGGGGGTGCAAATCATGACCGGCGGTATGCGCGCGGCCCAGCGGGGGGGGTCAGGGACGTAATGGAATGAGAAGAGGCGCCATGAAATCTGAGGAAATATCATGGCCCCCGCCATGATTGAAGGGGCCCTGGGACACACAAATAAATACAGACAAATAAAAAGATTCCATTTTTTTTTTTTTTTAATATGTTCTGGGTTTTTGTCTTCCCCCCCACTTCCCATATTTTCGCATATTTTCCTGGGGATCGACGGTTCATTGTGTCTGTGTGTGTTTTTCCCCTCCTGAATTATATCCACCCCCCTTAGCCATCACCCCCCTCTTTCCCGCCCCATGGCAAGCCGGGCTGCCGCAGGACCACCCGGGGCAGCTCGATCCTCTCGAGCAGCTCAGACGGCGAGGCTCTGCGCGGCTGCCCCCGGCATCGCTCGCAGGCTTTCAGGCCATCGCTCGAGACAGCTTTTGGGCCCAATGGGCTACGGACGTAAAATTCTGCGCGGGCTTGAGAGAGCAGGGCTCGCCCCGCGGCTCGCAGGCAGGCTCCAAGCTCATCGCAGCCTGACTTCTGTTGCGCATGGGTCCTGTTTCTCTCTCTCTCTCTCTCTCTATATATATATATACATATATATATAAATATAAATCACGTCTCGCCCTCTCCCTCTCTTTCTCTCTCTCTCTCTCTCCCTATATATATATAAATCACGTCTCGCCCTCTCTCTCTCTCTCTTTCTTTATTTGTCTCTCTCTCTCTCTCTCTCCTCTCTCTCCCTTCCTCTCTCTCTCTCTGTCGCTGTCTCCCTTCTTTCTGCATCCGTGGGCGTGGTCACGCCCAGGGTGATCGACACGCGCCCGCGCTCTCCAGCACGCGCGGGGATCAGATCTCTTCGGTCGATCGGCGATCAGAAGCTTGTTCACACTTTCTCGACCCGAAATCCTGAAGGGGCCCTGGGACACACAAATAAATACACACAAATAAAAGGATTCCCCATATTTTCTCATATTTTCTGGGTTCCTGTCTTCCCCCCCACTTCCTATATTTTCTTATATTTTCCTGGGAGACGACGATTAATTGTGTCTGTGTGTTTTTCCCCTCCTGAAATCCGTCTGCAAGACAACATCAGGCCAAATGTGAAATTGTTATATGAAGTTGACCCCTCGCCACGGGGAGGCCTTCCCAGGAGCATCACAGAAGGCAGCCTCAGTCGCTGAGGGCAACTGCAGCTCGTGGCAGAAGCTGAGGGCAGTCGCCTGACAGCAGCACGCGAGGGCAAACATCGGCAGCGTCAGCGTCCACTGACAGGTCTTGCTCGAAACGCACAGCCCCTCTTGCACTGATCGGTCCGCTGGCGCTGCCCCTTGCACTGACCGGCGGGCTGGCACCGAGGAGCACGCTGCAGGGACTGCAGCGGGGAATACGACACAGCGGAAACCCGCACTCCAAGGGTATCCGCTCGCAGCGCCACCGTACGTTGCGTCTGCGCCGGCTGCAGCCGCTTGGTGCCGCGCCCTTGAGCCGGAGTCAAAGCGCGGGAGCCGCGGCCAACAGTACGAGACGGGGATTTATCCATATCCACCGCCTGGAAACCGACGTCCTGGTGCCCCAGCGGGCGGTGGACATGGACATATTCCGGCCCCCAGGAGCCCGAATATGTCTACATCCACCGCCTGCCGAGGCTCCAAAAACTGACCCTCCCGGCGGAGGTCATATGTATAAATTCCCGCATCGGAAACAGGCGGGCCATCACCGAACCGACGCCAACAGAGCTCTCTTAGTGATCTGCAAAGGATCGACTCGTTTCCCTAAGCGTTCCCTCGGCGTTCCCTAAGCTTTCCCCAGGGATCTGCCAGGGACCCACTCGGTTCCCTAGGCGTTCCCTAAGCGTTCCCTGGGCGTTCCCTTAGGATCTGCCAGGGATCCACTCGGTTCCCTAGGCGTTCCCTAAGCGTTCCCTGGGCGTTCCCTCAGGATCTGCCGGGGATCGACTCGGTTCCCTATAGGCGTTCCCTAAGCGTTCCCTGGGCGTTCCCTCAGGATCTGCCGGGGATCGACTCGGTTCCCTATAGGCGTTCCCTAAGCGTTCCCTGGGCGTTCCCTCAGGATCTGCCGGGGATCGACTCGGTTCCCTATAGGCGTTCCCTAAGCGTTCCCTGGGCGTTCCCTCAGGATCTGCCGGGGATCGACTCGGTTCCCTATAGGCGTTCCCTAAGCGTTCCCTGGGCGTTCCCTTAGGATCTGCCAGGGATCGACTCGGCTCCCTGGGCGTTCCCTGGCGTTCCCTCGGGATCTGCCGGGGATCGACTCGGCTCCCTGGGCGTTCCCTTGGCGTTCCAGGCAGGCCAGCTGCACGCTCCGCTCGTGCAACCGGCCCGGCCTCCGGCGCCAATGCTGCGGGTGGCCACGCCGGCCGGCAGCCCTCGGCCGCGCCTCTTTTTGAAGGGGCCCCAGGACACACAAATAAACACACGCAAATAAAAACATTCCCCATAGTTTCCCATATCTTCTGGGGTTCTGTCTTCCCCCCCACTTCCCATAGTTTCCCATATTTTCTGGGGAATCGAGGATCAATTGTGTCTGTGTGTTTCTTTTCCTCCTGACTCTTCGCCCTGCGATCTGCGGCGCGCCGCTGGAGACGCGCACCCCCCCTTTGTGCGCCTTGCCGACGGGCTGTTCCGCGACAGGCGTGTTCGTGGGGGCGTGGGCCCCAGCAGCGGCTCGAGCCCGAAGAGCTATAGTCTCCTCCTCCTCCTCCTCCTCCTCCTCCTCCTCCTCCTCCTCCTTCCTTTTCTCCTCTTCGTAGTCCTTACTTCCGCACTCCCTTCTCCAATCCATCCTCGCCCCGCACGTGGTGCGCTCGACCCGCTTACTCATTTTCTCCTAACAAAAAGCACCCCAAGGGTATCGCCCATCGCTGGGCCTCCACATAATTACCTATACGACCACCCTTCGGGTCATAGGGAGGTTGGGGAGGGAGGGAACACCGACTGACGACAACTTCGATGACTTTGATGGCGACGAGGCAGCGACGATGCACGATGATGTTAATGGTGAGAATGCAGAAGGGCGATCTCACTTTCGATCTCACCGACGGGACATCCCTCGCCACCGACAGGGTATCGATCTCACAATCGGTCTCACGATCGATCTCACTATCGACCTCACCACAGATATCACTATCGATCTCACTTTTGAGCTCACTATCGGTCTCACGATCGATCTCACCATCGATCTCACGATCGATCTCACAATCGCGCCACCGACGGGGCACCCCCCGCCACCGACGGGGCACCCCCGCACCACTGACGGGGCTCCCCCGCGCCACCGGCGGAGCACCCCCGCACCACCGACGGAGCACCCCCGCACCACCGACGGGGCACCCCCGCAGCACCGGCGGGGCACCCCGGGGCCACCGCGCGCCCGAGGGCGGGGCGGTCAAACGGATCCACGGCCCCTGGCCACGGCGGTATCATTCCTGTCGCACGCCCGCGCAGAGTCGCCTCGCCCGCACGCAAACCTTTCCTCCTGCCCCCCACCACCTTCCTCCCACTTCTAATCGTGGAGGGCGCTAGAACTGGCGGCCTGCAGCCGAAAGCGGTCGCGGCAGATAGGAGGCACGCAAGCAAAGAACCGAACAGACACAACGCATGTACAGTCGGGGCGCTGACCTAAGGAACCCTAAATCCGCCGACCCTGTCGGCGTGTGTGAGGGGCTTCCCCGTTCGACTCGTCGTCTCCGTCGTCTCCGTTCTCCCCCTCCCAGGGCTCTCCTCCTCCTCAAGCGCGCTATCCAAAGCGAAATTAAACGACGTCGTGGTGGAGTCGAAGGAAGCCCCTTCCCTTTGATCCCTTCCCCGCAGGGGGGGGGGGGGGGGGGGGGGAGGGGGGGGGGGGGGGGGGGCCGGGGCAGATACGACGCCCGCCGGGGCGCACTTTCCTCGAGCGGGCACGCACGGGATGCACTTCCTCCTCCTCCTCCTCCTCCTCCTCCTCCTCCTCCTCCTCCTCCTCCTCCCTCCTCCTCCTCCTCCTGCTCCTCTCCTCCTTCTCCTCCTCTCCTCCTCCTCCTCCTCCTCCTCGCAGAGGCGTCCCGGGAGCGGGCCCCGAGTCAAAATACCACCCCCCTAGGGCGCATTTTCCTCGAGCGGGCACGCCCGAGATGCACTTCTTCCTCTTCCGGGAGCACGTCCCAAGTCAGAATATCACACTCCCGGGGCGCACTTTCTTCGAGCGGGCACACAAAGGATGCACTTCCTCCTCCTCCTCCTCCTCCTCCTCCTCCCTCCTCCTCTCCTCCTCCTCCTCCTCCTCCTCCTCCTCCTCCTGCTCCTCCTCCTTTTCCCTCCTCCTCCTCCTCCTCCTCCTCCTCCTCCTCCTCCGCTTCCTCCCCCCACTCCTAGCCCTTTCGATCAGGGTCGGCGGCACCGGCCGTCAGGCCTCTCCAATAAGGAACGAGGCCCCTATTTTTCATAAATTGAACTTCGATTTCGTATCGGAAACCTAAGGAAAATCCAAGGCAAGCTGCGAAACACTTAAGTAACACGGAGCCCCTCCCCAACGAAAAGGGTTCCTTCTTCAGGGCCCCGACTGTAAAGCATGGGTGATAGGACTGGAGAGCGAAGGCGAGAGGCACACTGACACTGCACCACCAGTTTCTCCCCATCGCCAGTCCTTTGGGCTTCGCTCCACGTGCCAGTGCGATCGCCGCCATCGTGGCCTTGGTACTGCGACAGGCCAACTCATCAGCAAATATGCACATACTAATTGGACTTTGATCTGACAGCATGCTTGGACTTTGCAGTTCCGAGCTCTGTTTTCTTCGGCCTTCGAACTTACATGGGCGTAGGACAATGAAGAGACCAGAGATCAAAATTATGTCGAAGGGAAGAGGTGCATGAGGGGAGGGTTGGAGAGGAAGAGGAGGAGGAGGAGGAGGAGGAAGAGGACGAAGAAGATGAGGATGAGGTTGAGGAGAAGGATGAGGATGAGGAGAAGGAGGAGGAGGAGGAGTCCCATCGAGAGGGACTACAGGCCACATGTGTTCAGAAGCGCCAGCTGGCGCTCTTGCTCAGTAGGCGGGCGGGCGTTGTACAACACGTTGTAGCTCGGGTGCGTACTGGCGGCGGCAGATTGACGCGCTGGGCAGCCACGCAAGCAAGGGCAAGTGCAACACCTAGCAGGAAAGGCCACCATCGCACAGCGCGATGCTTGAGGAGGCTGTAGGCGTGGTAGAACGTGGCCATGCGGGCCACACACAGTACGGGGCCATCTGTTCCCTTTGTTTTCGCCGTGCGCCGAGCGGTCAGCTGATGTCGGAGCACTCCCCCCAATATGTCAGGTACAACCCGTCGCCCTTCTGGCACCGCGTGAGCTGGATGCACTGCGCGTGCGCGTTCCCGCCATGCCGCCGCGAGGTCGCGCCATCCTCGAAGCGTGACCTCCGCAGTCCTCCGAGCCGCAGCCCAAGTTGCAGGCAGCAGCGCCGCCATCGTGGGCCCGAACGCCCACTCCCTCATGCGCAGCAGGTCGTTCGATGCGGAGCGCTTGGGCCGCGACTCCAGCACAGCGTGGACGAAGGGGCCCTGGGACACACAAATAAATATACACACGCAAACCACGCGATTCCCCCTATTATCCAATATGTTCTGAGTTTTTGCCCCCCCCCCCCCCCACCACACTTCCCATATGTTTGCACATTTTCCTGAGAACCGACGATGAATTCTGTCTGTGTGTTTTTTAACCCTCCTGATTTTTTATTCGCGAAGACACAATGCGCCAGCACCTGGAGGAGGAAGAGGGAGGAAGAGGGAGGAGGAGGGAGGAGGAGGAGGAGGAGGAGGGGGAGGGGGAGGAGGAGGAGAAGGGGGAGGGGGAGGGAGGAGCATCCCCTGATCGGGGGCGCGGCGCTGGATCCCGGGCGGCCAGCACGGCTCTATATGGCGGAGGTCTCCGCCCGCCACAGGAGCTGCGCGCGGCACAGGAGGACCGACAGCACCGCGGCCGCGTGACTGGTTTACGACCTCACCCGAACCCAGACCCCCTCGAGTTATGAAAAAATCACGACGGGATTTTTTTCATTACTTCTGGCCTCTGGGGGCCCTTACCGGCCCTCGGGACCGTCAAAAAACGACTCAGGATCAAAAACCGGTCCTGGGGAATGGGTCGAGACTTCCAAGGACCCCGTATTGAAAAAATCACGACATCGGATCTCTGGGAAGCTGCCGGCAGCGCCACGGCCAAGAAACGAGGTGTTCCATGCTCGAGGCGGCGCTGCGAGCGGCGAGCGCGCGCCGAGCGTCCGCAGCCGCCGCGTATATAATTACTGCGCTGGGGGCATCCGCCTTATACCGATACCGCAAGCCCTTAAGCAGGCATCCCCTGTACCTGTTACCAGGGAATTGCCGGTGACCGGCCGCCGCCTTGCCGGTTACAATCGGGGCGTTGCCCTAAGGAACCCTAAATAAGGAACGAGGCCCATTTTTTCCCACAAGTTAAACGTCGATTTCCCATGGGAAACCTCAGGAAAACCTGAGGCAAACAGTTAAACAATCAAGGAACACCGAGCCCCTCCCCAACGAGAAGGGTTCCTTCTTCAGCGCCCCGACTGTACCGTGGCCTTGCCGGTCACCGGCCCCGGCGGCCGGGGTCCGCGCGGCGGCGAGCTGCGGCGCCCAGCGGAGGACACCGCGCGGGTGGCGCTCGCCCGCTCGCCGCCCCCCCCTTCGCCGCCCGACATCTGGATCCGCGGCCACGGGGCGGGGAGCGGAGCGACAAGACCACGGCGGCCGTCGGCCGTCGGCGCCTCCGCGGAGTGGGCGGCGACGGGTGTCCGGATAATCTCCCCAACCTGGCCATCGCTCGGACGTCCATTCCCTGTGTTTTTTTCGGTTTCGTGCGTGGCTTTTTCGCTAAATGATCAAGGATGCTCCTCGACGGTCCTCGCCGAAGGAAAAGGCACACGTCCGAGCGATGCCAAGCAACAGGGGGCGCGCCTCGAGCCGCTCCGGCGACCGCGACGCCACAGAACTGCGAGCCGCACTGGGTCAAGCGGGCCAACATCGCGTATACTTAGCATACCTGGACGAGTCGCGCGCATCCGGCATGAAGGTCGCGCCGCTCCAGCTCCACGAACGTCCATGCCTGGGCCGGGCTCGGGGAGGCCAGCTCGTCCGCGGAACCGGGTGGCGGCGCGCTCTTGCGCGTCGAGGCGATGGCCCCGTGGAGAATCTTCTCGGCCGCGCATGGGTCCTTGCTGGGACTCGAGGGGTTCGCGATGGCGCAGAGGAGCTGATTCGCCGTGGATGCCGGCAGCTTAGGATTAGAGCTTTTGGGTAACTGCCGGCGCACCTTATCAGGTGCACGCGTGAAGGCCGCAGCCGCCGGGGTCTCCTCGGGCTTCGGGCCAAACTGCTTCCACGACTCGTTCAGCTCTTGCGGAGACTCCGCGCCATCCAGCTCTCCGTGCTGACTCGACGGTGTTGCGCACCGTCGAAAAAGTGGTCTTGAGCCAATGTGGCAGCGGAAGAAGAGGAGAAGGAGGCTATCTCAATAATGAGGCAAGAGTGAGGAGGAAGAGGAGGAGGAGGAGGAGGAGGAGGAGGAGGAGGAGGAGAGAAGGGATCATAGGCGATATCAGAGAGCAACGAATATCAAACGGGGGATCGGGGCGGCGATCGAAGGAGCCTCACTTTCTCCCCCCTCCCTCCCTCCTTCCCCCCTCCGTACCTGGGAACTTCTGTTTCCCAACACTTTCTCTCCCCCCTCACCCTCACCCTTCCGTCCTCCCGCTCTTCCTCCCCGTTCCCCCCCCCCCCCCCAGGTCCCTGGCCCCATCCACGCTCCCCGTCCGGTCGCCGTCCCCGTCCCCTCGCCCATCTCCCCCTCCCCCCTCCCTCCCTCCACTCACTCACCTCCCCTTCCATCCCCTCCAACATCCTTCCCTCGCCTCTCTCGGCCCCCTCCCCGCGCCCCTTCGCCCCCTGCACGTCCGCTTCCTCCCTCCCTCCCCCCTCCCGCTCCACCTCCCGAGCCGAAAAAGGCCCCTGCAGCGGAACAGCGGCTCCGGGGTCGTGTCGCACCCGCGGCCGTAGCTGGCGCAGCAGAACTGCCGCTGGTCCGTGCTCCAGCTGCCGGGAGAAGGGGGGGAGGGGGGGGGGGGAAGGGGGGAGAGGGAGCGGAGGAGCACGGACCCAGAGATCCAACGTACTGAAAAAATCAAGACGGAGGCTTTTCGTATTTTTCGGCCTCGAGGGGCCCTCGCCGGGCCCCAGGACCGCCAAAAAGCGACTCGGGATGAGAAACCGGTCCCGGGGAATGGGTCGAGACATCTGGGGACCCCGTATTGAAAAAATCACGACGTCGGATCTCTGGGGAGGGAGAGGAGCGCGCGCCCAAGAAGGGAACGGCCGGAGCCCCGGGTGCAGCCTGGAACGAAGGGGAGAGGGCAGGGAGAGGGCTGGGACGAGCGAAGAGGACGACGAGAGAGGGAGCAGAACGCGACGACGACGACGACGACGACGACGACGACGACGTCGACGACGACGACGACGACGACGACGACGACGACGACGACGACGACGACGACGACGACGACGAGGTCGAACGAGGAGGACGGGGACGAGGCGCGGCGGCTGGCGGCGCGGCGGAGGCCCGGGGCGGCGGCTCGCGGAGGGCGGCGGCGCGGGGGCGGCCGGGGCCGAGGCGCGGCGCTGCAGGCCGGCCGGCGGCGGCAGCGCCGGCGGCAGGCGGCCAGGGCGGGGCCCGGTGCGCGGCGGGCGTAAGTAGGCGGGGCCCGCGGCGCGCTGGCGGCGGGCTCGGGGCCAGGAGCAGGAGGCACCCTCCTCCTCCTCCTCCTCCTCCTCCTCCTCCTCCTGCTCCTCCTCCTCCGCCTCCGCCTCCTCCTCCTCCTCCTCCTCCCTCCTCCTCCTCCTCCTCCTCCTCCTCCTCCTCCTCCTCCTCCTCCTCCTCCTCCTCCTCCTCCTCCTCCCCCTCCTCCTCCTCCTTCTCCCCCTCCTCCTCCTCCTCCTCCTCCCCCTCCTCGGCTGGGGTCCACGGTGGGGCCGTGGAGGAGGAGACGGAGGGCCGTGGAGCAGGAGGCCCCCTGCCCAGGAGCAGCGCCCCCCAGCGAGCGGTATATGTGCGTGCGAAGGGGCCCAGCAAGCCGGTAGCGAATGGGGCCCAGGCTGCTGCACAACCTCCTGGCGGGTCCACCCCTGGGAGGCTCGAGCGAGATGCCTGCCAACACGTTGTGGCCGAGTGTGGCTGGGTCTGGGTATGAATGGGCCTGGGCATATAGTCTAGTCTGCGCGTGAGCGACTGACTATGTACGAAGCCGATGTTGCATCACAGCAGCATTTCGGCCCCTGACTTTCGTCCTGGGTTCGGTTTAGTGAAGTGATGCATTTCGGGGTCCTCACGTGGGACAAAAACATCACTTCACTAATCTGGGGCCCCTGGGGCCTCAGTGGGCCCTGGGGCCCAAAATTAGTGAAGTGATGGTTTTCGGGCCTCGGACTATGAGGTTGGTCCTGGTGTGAGCGGGTCATGGTGTGCGTGCGAGTCTGAGTATGAGTGGCTGAATGTGGGTGAGCCTGGGTATGAATGCGTATGAGTATGACTGGCCAGGTACGAGCGAGCCTGAGCATGACTGACATTGCACGAGCGACTGGGTAGGAGTGAGCCTGGGTGTGAGTAAGTTTGAATATGAGAGACCACGAGTGTGAGTGGGTCTGGGTACCGAAAACGATGCTCAAGATCCCCTACGATTCCCCCAGTAAGCGCCCAAAAAGGCACAGGAGACTGTCGGGAGGTTCCATCGGCCAACAAGAGCCTCCAAGAGAGGCTGGAAGACGCTCTGGGAGAGGGCCCCGCTGGACAAAAAATTGGCAACATCATCTAGATTGTTCGTACGCGTTTCGTATATGTTCGGCTTCTCGGCTGAAAGTGGTTTGAAAATGGCTTCAGCGAGCCCCAAGACTGTCCAAGAGGACTCAAGAACCGCCCGAAACTGCCCTAGTGCGTCCCAGGAGGCCTTCAAGGCGGCTTGAGACAGCCTCTGGGGAGTTCGATAGATCTTCTAGACGTCCCAGGGCAGTGCTAAGGTAATTTTCAAAGGCAGACGGCCCCCCAAACGTTCCAAGACAGCTCAAAAGAGGGCCCGACACAGCCCATAAAACGCCCCGAAGAGACCTCCAATAGGCTTCCCGCGAAATCCCAAGACATTCCAACAGCGTTTCAAGCAAAACGTGCCAAGATGGTTTCCTGCAACCTCCGACCTTCAACCAATCCCTCCCAAGCCTACCGACCTTTAACCCCCCAACCTTCTTGGATCTCGGGGCGTGTAACGCGAAGCCGGAGATGCAACACATGTGCCAACTACAAGCCAAGAATGCCCCAGACGGACCGACCGCTCAGAAGAGCCTCGGACGAAGCTTAACACGCCTGAGAAGAACCTGGGGGGCTCTGGGTATGACCCACAAAAAAAAACGCCGACCCTGTCGGCGTGTGTGAATGCTTTTTCCGTTCGAGTCGGGCTTTTCCGTTGGAGTCGTCGTCTCCGTCTTCCTCTGTTCCATTTGCCTGGGCCCTCTTCCCCATGCGTGCCGTCCAAAGCAAAATTGAAAAAACAAGGAATGGGATAGAAAGGAAACCCTTCCATTTGATCCCTTCCCCGCGCTGCGGGGGGGTCCAGGGGGGGCCCCGGGGGGGGGCGCCACCCAGACCAGGCTCGGGCGGAGGGCAAGGACGAGGACGACGACTCGCTGGACCCCGCCCACTGCCCCGACAGGGAGAGACCCAGGGCGACGGTGCGCCAGCACGTCTCCCTGATTACTGCGCAGGCGGCGCCGGACCTCGAGGGGATCGCCCTGGCGCGCGAGAAAGAAGAAACCTCAGCAGTGCCCGGCGCGACGCAGCCGTGCAGAGCGCGCACTTCCAGGCGACCGCCGGTGGAGGCGCCGCGTGGAGCGCCGGGGCGCGCCTCCCTCGGCGGTCCGAGCGCATTTCCAGCAGGTCGCGCCGGGAGCGGGACGTGGCGGACGCGCTGAACTTCGCGCGCGGCAAGCCCAGACCCCCTCGCGTCATGAAGAAATCACGACATGAGGTTTTTCGCTATTTCCGGCCTCTGGGGGCCCTTACCGGGCCTCGGGGCCGTCAAAAAACGACTTAGGATGAAGAGCCCGTCCCGGGGAATAGGTCCAGAGTTCTGGGGGTCGCGCCATGAAGAGATCATGACGTCGGGGGTCTGGGAACGTCTCGAGAAGTTGGCCGAGGAGCGCCTCGCGCCCCCGTGCATGTCCGAGGCGGCTCGCGAGGGCGCGGGCGCGGCCGAGCCGACGGAGGCCGCGGCCGTTTCTGCGCCCGCGGCCAGGCGCCGACCGCCGGCGACCGCGGCGCGCGAGGAGAGACACGCCTGGGCGACCTTGCGTGACGACCGCCTCCAAGGCAGTCGCGAAGAGGATGACGCGGACGTCGACGACGGCGCGGACGAGGGCGCTGGCGGCCTCGGCGGCGCCCTCGCTGCGGCCAGGTTCGGCGGCACCGCGTGCTCCACGCCCAGCGCGCACATCGTCCAACGGGTCGCTGGTTTGCCGGAGGGCCAGCGACTCACGCGGGACCAGATGCTCTTCGTCGCCAACTTCGCCAGGCCTGCGACGATGCCCGGGATGACGACGTGCAGAAGAAACCCTGGAGCGAGAGGGAAGTAACGCGCATGCTCTTTGGGCCAGGGCGGCTCGGGGAAGACGGACGCGGTGCAGCAGATCGTCTTCCCAGTGGTGGAATAGGCGCGGCCCTCGTTGGTGCCAGACAAGGGCGCCACGATGGTCGTGGCCTTCTCGAACGCGAAGGCAAAGAACATGTCCATGGAGAGGCTGAATGCCAGAACGCTGCGCAACGCGTGCGCTCTGCGAGTCCAAAGGTACATCATCGCGAATATATGGCTGGGGGGCAAGCAGAGGAGGCTTATGTGGTTGTGGGAGGACGCCCGCGTTCTTGCCATTGAGGAGTTGACCATGGTGGCGGCCGCGCTCCACAACGCGCTGTGGCCCGCACGACGTGCAGGATTCCACCTACAAGCGGCCGCACCACCACTTCGGGCGCGTCCCAACGCGTTGCATCTGGGCGATTTCCTCCCGCTGAAGCCCACTGGCAGCATCGGCCTGCTGATGGACGTCAGCGAACTCCTGGAAGACGGGTCGCACAAGCACGCGGAGCCGCCGACGGTGGAGACTTCGCACGCAATCGAAGTCTTCTCTCACATCCTTTACGTCGTCGAACTGACGGCCACGAAACTCTTCGAGCCCGGGGACTCTCTGATCACGTTCTTGGGCTGCACGCGCGAGGGCAGACGCTTCCCGCCACAGGTCTGGTCTGCCTGGGAGAAGGCGCTGGCCTCGGACGACCGCGGCGTCCTGCGCCCTCGGTACCAGCGCGAGAACTTCCGCCTCGGCTACGGCATGGGCATCTACTGGGAGACGCCGGCGAAGTGGATCAACTCGCGCGCTCGTCGCATCGCGCGGCGTCTTGACGCGCCTTTGGTTTTCCTGCAGGCCGTGGACGAGTACATCGCGATTCAAGGCGATCCATGTGCGGTCTGGCGCCTCCTGAACGTCCCGAACATGCACAAGACGGGGGACATCCACGGCGCCTTACCTGCACGCGTCGGCATGGAGGTTCGGTTCACGGCCGCGCACGAGGAACTAAAGAAGTTAGGGCTGATCCAGGTGCAACTGGCCACCATCGTGTCCTTCGAGTTCCTCCCAGACGGCGACCGGGAGTACAAGGGGCGCGCGCCAGACCAGCTCTTTCGCCCCCGCCACCTGCCGCAAGGAATCTGGATGCAGGTGCGCGGCCTCAAGGAATCTCCGATCTACAAGCATATCGCCAGAGTTTTGCTACAGGGCGCCGAAAGCGCTGACGACGACGGCGAGGCCGAGGCGCGGGCGAGGAGATTGCTCATGTTCAGGCCCACCGAAAATGAAGTCACGTGGCAGAGCTCGGGGCCGCACGCCGCGCGCCGCTCGGGGTTTGCCCATGCGCACGCATTGGCGCAGGGGCTGACGCGGCCCGAGGGCATCGCCATCGACCGCGCTAGGGATCGGGACGCCAGTCGCACGGGCATGTCGGACGAGCAGTGGTGGCTGTACCTCTACGTCATGCTCCCCCGCGCCACGCGCATGCGGAACATGCTGGTCCCGCGGCCGCCCGTGCGAAAGTTCTTGGAGCGCGGGCCGCCGGCGCCCCTGCGGCAGGCGCTCGGGGAATTCGACAAGCAGGCTGCGAGCTCCAGGACTCAGGCGGAGCAGCTCGCGGCAAAGCTGGGCTTCGTGCTGCCTCCCGCCTGGGCGCGGTCCCAACGGCTTGCCCCCGCGCCCCAGCGGCTCGCGGGGTTGCCCCAACGGTCTGGCCCGCAGGGTTGCCCCAACGGCTTCGCGACTTTGCCGTCGGAGAACGGGCCCCTGCCAGGCGCGGCGGCGAGGGCACCGAAGAAAATCAACATGCGCGCCTCTGCCAGGAGAAAGGAGAGGTGCATAAGGAAAGCAGGCGGGATGGAGATCAGGAGATGGAGGAGGAAAAGGTGGAGGAAGAGGAGGTGGAAAAAGACGAGGAGGAGGAGGGGTAATATGAGGAGGAGAGGGAGGAGCAGGAGGAGCAGGGGGAGGAGGAGGAGGAGGAGGAGGAGGAGGAGGAGGAGGAGGAGGAGGAGGAGGAGGAGAGCAGGAGGAGCAAGAGGAGGAGGAGGAGGAGGAGGAGGAGGAGGAGGAGGAGGAGGAGGAGGAGGAGGAGGAGGAGGAGGAGGAGGGTGAGGAGGAGAGGAGGAGGAGGAGGAGAAGGAGGATAACAGATGCAACGGGTAGGGCGAGAAGGACGATGGGGAGGATGAGGAGGAGGAGGAGGAGGAGGAGGAGGAGGAAGACGCAGAAGCGGGAGGAGGAGAGGAAGAGGGCGAGGGGCAAGCTAAACATATTCTCGCGCGGGGTCCTACCGTCGGAACAAATGGAGGCGGGGGGTGCTTTCCGCTGCACGCGCTGCTACCCGTCGGGCGACCCTGCAGCGCGGCGCGTTGGTGGGTGCCGCTCCGCCCAGGGAAGTGGGCGGCCACCTGGATCAGCTCCTTCGCGCAGGTGACCCGCTGGGCTCGTTTATGGCAGTTTGGGGGCCTCTCGGCCACCTCCGCGGCCTGCGCGCCCCCCAGGGCGGCGCCGGGGGGCGGGCCCCGCCCGCGCGGGCACGTGTCTGGCGGCACGATGAGGACGTCGGGCCCCGCGGCCCCATCGCGGGACCTCCCCCCCGAACCCCTGGGCCCGCGCCCGGGGGCCGGCTGACCAGGGCCAAGCCCTGGCACCCCCAGGGGACCCCGGACGTGGTCGCCTGCGCGGGTGTTCCCCCCCCCCCCCCCCGCATCCCCAACGATGGCTGGTTGTTGGAGGCCCTTGGCCCCCCCCGCGGGCCTTTTACCCTCGCTGCTGTAGAAGCCTTCCATGCAGTCGAAGGGCTCCCCCGCCACCTTGCCCATCGATTGCCTCGCCATGCGCACCACCTGGCAAAGGGATGGCTTCATCAATGATCCCAATGTCATCTCCTTACCTTCCCTTCCCTCCCTGCCTCCCTTCCTCTCGTTTTCCCGTCCTGCCTTCCTCGTTCCTGCCCCTGTTCCTCTTCCTCCTCCTCCCCCCTTCCCCTCCTTCTCCTGCTCTTGCTCCTGCTCTCCTTCCCCTTCCCCCTGCTTTCTGCCGAAAGGTAGTCGCGCGCCAATGAGGAAAAGAGATTTCTGTCGACTGCGCTATATAGTGTTCTCTCCGCCTTTGCATGCTGGGCAGGCGTTTGCGAACCTATTGTGAGTGTCGCTCTTGACATGCATTGGCCAGCGAGCAAGGTTGCAAGTGCCACAGTTTTCGGGCTGCGCTCACAATGAAGTGCCGTGGCGTCATGCTTTTGTGATGATACATACTTTGTTTGCAGCTCGCGGCTCAAGCCTCCAAACTTACCGCGAATGATCCTGTCGCACCTGAGACACGGGTACGGCAACTGAGGGAGCCCTCACAACGTCCACCGTGAGTGTTATGAGTACGCTGTGCAGCGCAGGCTCTGGCAGCGGTAATGCCACAGAGGAATGGGACCGACACTCAGTGCCCGCGGTCTCTCTGGCACGTAAACGCACTCAAGCATGTCCAACATTTCGAGCTCGCGCGTGTTCTTGTTTATTCCACATCGGCCTGTACACCTTTGTAGATCAAATCTGCCAAATGAGAGAGACCACCAGTGAAAGTCCCACCTCATTGTTCAAGGCTGTCTGAAGTAAGACACCATTCCGTGATGTCCCACTTCATGTCTGACACCTCCCAGAGGGAAAGACACCACCAGTTGATGTCCCACTTCATGATGGAAACACGCCCGAGGTAAGACATCACCAACAGATGTCCCACTTCATGATTGACATCTGCCGGAGAACGACACCATTAGTGGATGTCCCACTTCACGAATGAAATACGCCTGAGATAAGACACCACCACATGATGTCCGACTTCGTGTTTGAGATCTGCCAGAGAGACGCCACCAATGCACCAATGGATGTCCGACCTCATGTTTCAAATTCGGAGGTACGGTAACAGGCCAGCAAAGGTCAGCCAGGTACATGCTGACGCGTCTACCCCCGCACACAGGAGGAGAAGACGCCACCAATGGATGTCCCACTCATGTTTAACATGTGACAGATCTGCAAGAGATGCAGACGCCACCAACTGAAAAAAAAAAAACATGATTCAAATGCACGCGGTAGTCGACATCGCCTACGGAGTCCCACTTTGCAGACCGAAATCCGTCGCTTACATGAGGCCGTCCTGTTGTGAAGGAACACCTTTCGCTTAGCAGTGGGAGGGTGGCCTCGAAGGCCTTCCAGCTGCTGATGCTCGTCATCTGTCCAACATTTTGAGCTCGTTGCCACGGTCGACGATGGGTGCAATTGCAACTGCTGGCTGGGCGCGCAAGTTGGTCCCAATGGGAGAAGGAGGATCTCACGCATGAGTGCAAGCTACTCTATACGATGAATTATGCTGAAGCTGCGGCTTGCTGGCGCATGCTGTACGCAATCGCGGCTTGGCATGTGGAGCCTCGATGGCTGTACCCAACAACGCACTGAACTTGCACCTGCCCTGCGCCTGGAAGTGTGCCCTGGCACAAGAAAACTGGGTCGAGAAAGCTAGATGTTTGCCGAGGTGGCTTCCGTGTGCGATGATTGCTGCTGTAGCCGGAACGCGCAGTTCGGCTTCTGTGGCAGCTGTGCGCCGTTCTTGTGACACGACGCTGTTCCCCTAGCCCACCCCAAACCATGAGCATCACTCCACTGCCACCGATGACGTGCAGTGTCCAAGAAGCGCTGGCGGCTGACTAAACTATGAAAACTGCTGGTTAGGACATGGATGGGTGGCTACTGTGGAAGCAAAGGTTCCAGCGCAAGGGTGAGCGGCGCTGCGCGATGGATGCTGCTGGGGCCGAGACGTGGAAGCTCGAGTGCTGTGGGACCCGATGGCTCCCCAATGTGAGGACGCGAGGACGGTGGCGCCCCACCGCCCACACTGATCCCCAGGTCCGCGCCGCCGCTCCAAGCCGCCACTGTTCCGCCCCGCCGCCGCCGAGATGTCCAGGGAGGGCTGGTCTTAAGCTACAGTCGGGGCCTTGACCTAAGGAACACAAAATAAGGAACGAGGCCCCTTTTTTCCATAAGTTAACCTTCGATTTCCTGTCGAAAACATAAGGAAAACCTCAGGCAAGCTGCGAAACACATAAGGAACGCGGAGCCCCTCCCCAACGAAAAGGGTTCCTTCTTCAGGGCCCCGACTGTACGCTACTCGGGTGGTCGATGCTGGCTGCCACGGTGACCGTTGGCTGGGCCTTGCAGGTTGGCCGCTGCCGAACTGCAGAGAGCCCCGCGCCGGAGCAAAAGCCACACGGCGCGGCGGCTGAGCTGCTGCGGGTGACGTCTGCGAGCTCGGCCACGGACTCCTGCGGACGGGGGGCGCGGGAGCGTGATCTGCCGCGGGGAAGCCGCCGCTTGGCTCCATGTGAAGGGGGCCCAGGACACACAAATAAATACACACAATCAAAAGGATTCCCCATATTTTCCGATATTTTCTGGGTTTTTGTCTTCCCCCCCACTTCCCATATTTTCCCATATTTTCTGCGGAATCAGCGATGAATTGTGTCTGTGTGTTTCTTTCCCTCCTGACCATGGGAGGAGGGCCAGCGAGGGAGCGGGCCCGCGCGCCGGGCGGAGCACCGAGAGGGACGAGTTTGCGTCGGAGCTCCACGCCCGCACAGCCGTGGTGAACGCAGCAGCGGCGGCTGGAAACGCGCTGCTGGCAGCGAGGGGGGCCGAGCGGTGCCAGGGGCCCTGACTCCGGATCCGCCCTACGTTGGCTTCTTTTCCAACTTAAGATTGCGTCGGAAATCCACCTGCAAGAGGCCGAAGAAGCAGGGCGGAAACTGCTGCACCCAGCATAAAAGTAGGGCAGACATCCACAGAAGCAGCAGCAGAAAAGTGGGGCGGAAATTGGCATCAGCGGGGCTTGAAAAGCAAGGCGGAAATTCCAAGCCCTACTCACGAATTTCCCCAAAGTAGGGCGGATCCGGAGTCGGGGTGGCCCGCTGGAGGCCCGGGCAGGTCACCGAGGTCGGTGACCTCGCGAGGCCCGTTGAGGGCCCCCCGAGGTCACCGAGACCGGGGGGCCGCCCCTGGGCACGGGGGGCCCCGCCCGCGCAGAGGGCTGTCGGGAAGGCGCCTCGTCCGGGGCCGCCGGCTCCCCGCAAGCCCGTGCTGCGCGGCGGCGGCGAGGGCGAAAGGGAGCGAGAGGCAGGCAGCCGACTTACCCCCCCCAGGTAGGGGTACGTGATCCCAGGCCCAGGGCACGGCGGGCCTACATGGATTGCAGGGAGCCTTTGGTTTTTGCGGGGCAGGGTCGGCGGTCCAGATCCCTACCGTCCCCCTCCTCTCCCTGCCTGTCTTGCTTTCTCTCCCTTGCCCGCTCCCCCTCCCCTCCCCTCCCCCCCCCCTCCCCCCCTCTCTCGGCGAGGGCGAAAGGGAACGAGAAGCAGGCAGCCGACTTACCCCCCTAGGTAGGGAGACGTGATCCCAGGCTCAAGGCCCAGGGCGCCCCCCCAGATTGGATGGGAGGGGGGCGACGACGACGACGACGACGACGACGACGACGACGACGACGACGACGACGACGACGACATCGACGACGACACCGACGACGACGACGAAGGCAAACGCGCAGGCGGGAGGCCAGGGCCGGCGGGACGCAGCAGGCGGGCGGGCAGGCGGGCGAGCAGGCGGGCAGGCGGGCGGGCGGGCAGGAGGTCGGGAACGAATGCTCCTGGCTGTCACGGCGGTGGTGATCTCCGTCTCCATGAAGACATGCAGATGCTGGGGCGTATGGGGAGACGTAGCAAACAGCAACGAGCACAGATCTGCGTGTGCACGCGCGGAAAGCTGCTGGCTGCGAAGGAAGATCGTGAACACAACTGGTATACTCTGGTAGTGCACCGTGAGTGCCAGAGTGACAGAAATCTGCTGCGCTTGTGGACTTCGGCGGTGGACAAACCTCCCTTTAGTAAACCTCCCCTTAGTGAAAACGGCCTGGGACTGAAACCGAGGGACCTGGACCCGCAAAAATGACGGCCGCGACGCCCCCTCGCGAACCGACAACGGCCAATTCCTCAATCGACGTGTCAGGGTAGGAGGTCTGTCCACCCCCGAGGGCTACAGGGCTCTTGGCATACGTCCTCTTTGCATGCTGAAGCGAGATGTATCACAGCAAGGTCAGCCCCGCCCGCCGGTTCCCCTGACCGCCCTGCAGGCAAGAGGGAGGGAGGGAGGGAGGAGAGGTAGGGGAGGGAGGAAGAGGCGAAGGGGGGGGGGAGGGGAGGGAGGAAGGCGAGGGAGGGAGGGAGGGAGGGAGGGAGGGAAGGGAGGGAGGCAAGCTAGGTGCGCTCGCGTCATATCTGACGTCCTACCCCTCCCTCCCATCCCTTACCATGGCGCTGATTTTCTCTATCCGCGGACGCGTGTCGTAGCGGACCTGTGGCTCCGCGCGCGCGTGCGTAGTGGGTGGTGGTGCACGTGCGTGCGTGCGTGCGTGCGTGTGTGCGTGGTTGTGGTGGTGGTGTGCTGGTGCTGGTGCTGGTGCTGGTGCTGGTGCTGGTGCTCGTGCTGGTGGTGGTGCTGGTGCTGGTGGTGGTTGTGATGGTGGTGGTGGTGGTGGTGGTGGTGGTGGTGGTGGTGGTGGTGGTGGTGGTGGTGGTGCGGCGCGGTGGTGGCGGGCGGATGGGCGCGCGAGAAAGAGGCCCGCGCTGGGGCGAGAACGCCATCCTGAACGACGGAGGCCAAACACCGATCCGAAAATGAGGCCCCCGTTGCAGCGGGAGCACCATTCGGAACGATTCGGGAGCAGAAATGAGGCCGGCGCCTCAGCGAGAGCATCATTAAAAAAAAACGCAGGCGAAAACCCGTTTCCCGGGAATCCTGTGTGTAAAAAAACAATACGCGGGGGGCGTTCGGCCCGAAAATGACGCCGGCGCCTCAGCGAGAGTCGTTTCCCGGGATTTCCCGGGCATCCTGTGTGTAAAAAAACAGTACGCGGAGAATGCGCGGTCATCACCCGGACGCCATCAGGGGAAGAGGGAGAGTATTTTTATATTGAGTGAGTAATTGTGGAGGGAGGAAGAGGCGAAGGGGGGGGAGGAAGAGCCGAAGAGGCGGAGGGAGGGAGGGAGGGGAGGGAGGGGAGGGAGGAAGAGGCGAAGGGGGACAAGCTGGGTGCGCTCGCGCCATGCCTGACATCCTACCCCTCCCTTCAATTCCTTCCCATTGCGCTGAATTTTCTCTGAACGCGGACGCGTGTCATGGCCGACCTAGAACACAGAAGAAACAATCATCGTGCGATGCGCAATCAGAAAAGGGGAGCTGCGTACATCTGGGGAGGTGGAGGAGAAGGATGTAGCGGGTGAGCAGGAGGATGAGCAAGAGTAAAAGGAGAAGGACGAGGAAGGAGGAGGACGAGGACGAACAGTATCAGCAGGAACTGGAGTGGAAGGAGTGGGAGCAGCAGGAAAACCAGGGCAAGGCGGAGGAGGGGAAATGAGGGGGGCGGCAACGATGAAAAGGACTCGGATCCAGAAAAGTGTCCCGCGCTGGGGTGAGAGCGCCAGTCTGAACGACGGGAGCACAATGCCGATCCGAAGATGAGGCCCCCGCTGCCGCGGGAGCACCATCTTGAAACACCGAGATCGGACTGTAAAACACACATCGGGAACACCAGCAGCTGAAATCGTGTGTGTGTGTGAGAGAGAATCCAGTCGCGGAGAGGGCTTACATCTTCCGCACAGAGTCAGGGGAGAAAAGAAGCGCAGCGCCTTCAGAACGTGCAGTTAATGAAGAGGGCGAAACACGGGACGGCAGGGGCCAGGAAGGGGACAGGCGGGGGGAGGTGAGAAGAGCTGGAGGGTGGGGCCTGGGATCGGGGAAGGGAAAAAGGGTGGGGCTCGGGAGGGGGCTTGAGGGTTCCTACACGGTACTCGGGAGCGGCCAAGAGGGGGGTGTCCAAGAGGGGGGTGTGCAAATCATGACCGGCGGCATGTGCGCGGCCCAGCGGGGGGGCCAGGGACGTAATGAAATAAGAAGAGGCGCCACGAAATCTGGGGAACTATCATGGCCCCCGCCATGATATCCCCCCCCTAGTCATCACCCCCCTCTTTCCCCCCCCCGAGCTGCCCGACGAGGCAAAACGAAACCCTAGGAAACCACTGGCGCGCAGCGCGAGAGCACAGCCCGGACGAGAGCTGGGCGGGGACGGAAGGGGGGAGGCGAGCGGAGAGCGAGCACCGCGCAGGACCGCCGAGGCCGCGAGCGGAAGAATACTGGGGCGGGCAGCGGAGGGCCGGGGGACGGAAGGGGAGCAGCACGGGCTCCTCCTCCTGCTCCTCCTCCTGCTCCTCCTCCTTCTCCTTCCCGCAATGGCTTCATCAGCATGAGGAGGAGGAGGAGGAGGAGGAGGAGGAGGAGGAGGAGGAGGAGGAGGAGGAGGAGGGGGAGCCGGCTGGGCTGCGACCATGGCAAGCATCACGACGTTGATGACGCCGAGCAGCAGCAGGCAGGGGACGGCCACGACGTAGTGCTGGCAGGTGTTGCCGCTGGACCAGTAGCTGCCGTCGAACCTCGGGGGGGCGTCGCCGAATCACATCATGGTCGTCGTCGTGGTCGCCAGCGTCGTCGTCACCGTCATCGTCATCGTCGCCAGCCTCATCCTCACCTCGACCGTGCGGCCGCACAAACTTCTTTCTTCTGTCGCCCTGTGCCGGCCAGGCCACCCTCTCCATGTGTCCGCCACTGTGACCCCCTTGGTGCGTCGAGGCGTGGCAGAATGCCAAGTGCTGTCTGGTAGGGCCCCTGCAAGCCTTCAAAGGCAACCCGACCTACCCACGCAGTTCTGCAAGCATCGTCCCCGCCAAGATGGCCAGCATTGCCTCAAGAAGCATCCGACAGCTCCCAAGCAGACCTCAAGAGGTACCAAACGAGCCCACCAGGCTCCCAAAGACGAGAAAGAGAAAGAGAGTAACCTTCGTTCCATCAACGATGCGGCTCTGTTTGGACAAGTTGTCGAGTTTCCGGTGGCTTCGGTCGGTTGTATTGACCTCTAATCGCATTCAACCAGATTCCAGTGGAACACGTCTAGATTGTCCTAGACAAATCAAAAGGAAAGGGCACATAGGGATTACTCTGCCGCCTAGCTCTTAGCCGCACCCCCTGGCTGATATGCTTTTGTGCGACAGTCTGTCTGCTTCTCGCGCCCAAGAGAGCTCCCCCACTTCAGACACTCAAGTATTTCTTTCCTCCTCCTCCTTCACCATCTCCTCCTCCACCTCCGCCCCTTCCTTCAAACAGCGGCGTGGGCGGGGGGCACAATGAGTATAATACATTCCAGCAGCTGCAGCAGCCGGCGCCGTGCGGCTGGTGGTGCGACAAGACGATCGGTCTAGTACCTGTGCTGCGCTCCCCCTGGGGGCTGAAGCGAAGGATGCAGCCGGATGTTGTTGTTTTCTTTTTGGGGTGGGCAAGGCGGACGTGGAAGACAAGGGAAGGAAAGGAGAAAAGGACGGTGAAGGGACGCGGTTGGATGGGGGCGATGAAGGGGCATGGGAGAGGAGGAATACGAAGCACAGGAGGCGCATAGGGCAGGAGGGGGGGAGAGGGAGGTGCAGAGGACGAGAGAAGAAGAATGACGAGTAGGAGTAACAGCATATACGAGACGGATGAGCACCATCAGCAGCAGTAGCAGAAGCAGCAGAGATCACCACGCACAAGGGGGACGAAGGCGGCGGCTGCTGCTCCTCCCCCTGCCTGCTACTCCCCCTAGCTTTCCTCGTCGTTGTCCTGGTCCCCGTTGTCGGTCGTCGATTATCCTCCTCCTCCTCCTCCTCCTCCTTTTCCCCGTCCTCCTGCAGCCGAAACAAGAGAGAACAGAGGCGGGTCAAGAAGCCAAAAGGGGGGGAGGTCATCTCGTCCTATTCTGGCCACGGCCCCCTGTTCCTCTTCTCCTTCTACTCCTCCCCCCCCTTTCCCTCTTCCTCCTCCCCATCATACTCCTCCACGTCATCTCGAACCATCCCCCTTCACCTCCTCATCTTCCTCCTCCGTCCTTTCTCCCACCGCCTCCCCCCCTCCTCCTCTCCCCCCCCCCCTCCCCTCCGCCCTCCTTCCCCCCCGTCGGAGCGACCATGAGGGGATACCATCTTGGAGCCTCCTGAAGCCTTCAGGTGCCTCGCGGGGCGGCCCCCTGGGGCCCTTCTGAGCCCCCCCCTGAGACCTCCTGGAGCGTCCTGGGGCGTCTTGGGGCGTACTGGAGCCTGCCGAAGCTTCCTGGGATCCCATTGGGCTGCGATGCCTAGCCCGAGGTTGAGGGTGGACGGCTGCGGAAAACCCCAGGAATGCGCCCCAGCGCGCCCCGAGGCGGCCCTGTGGTGGGGGGACGGGTGCACCCATAAGCCACCCAAATAAGTGAACCAAGACATACGCGTTCAGAGGGCCGTCGGTTCACTTATGTTCGGTGCCCAGAGGTCCCGATTATGTTAGGTATCATTGGCCCCGGGACGTTCCAGGACACATCAGACCGCCCCAAGAAGCCCCAGGAATCACCAGGAGTCCCCAGGAAATGCAACGATGTACATATGTGTCTATATTCTCATCATTATTATTCATGTATAAACATATAAACGTGTATACATGTATGTATATATATATATGTGTAGACGCACATAACTGACAATCTATATATAACGAATATGGTATGTGTCATTGGCCCCAGGCGGTTGTGTCTATATATCGTTATTAATATTATAAATACATGTATATATATATATCGCTATATACATTGACCTGTATATATATATATCGATATACACATATAAAACTATATACGACAAATGTGTTACGTATCATTGGCCCCAGGAGGTTCCAGGACTCATCAGACAGCCCCACGAAGCCTCAGGAAGCACCAGGAGACTCCAGGAAACGCCACGAGACCAAATGAGGCCACGATGCCCCAGGAGCCCGCCAGAGCGCCCGCAACAAACGTAAACTTGATGCGGATGTGAACCTGGAAACCAGGCGTCCAGGAATCCAAGATTCACCAGCAAATCCAAGGCGGCCGAGTTTTGCGCAGACGTCGCTTTTCCATGAAAGCATGATGTCTGCGCAGAATCGATCTTTTACAGAGTGGAGTCCACTCGGAGGCATCTTGGAGCCGTCGCGGGGCCCTCTTCGGCCCTGGAACAGCCTCGAGAGGAAGGGCCGAGATCCGTAGAACTGCCGCCCCCTCTGGAAAGCCCTGGCAAGCGGGTCAAGCCGCTGAGTTTCCTGCTTGTGCCACCGCTATGCAGTTGCCCTATCACCAGCGGGGCAGCGCACTCCAGAACGGGGGCTGTCGAGAGAATGAATGAGTAAGGACTTTTCTTCCGCGGCTGTCGCGCCTTTACCCCGTATACTTGTTCCATGGACATCACACGCAGGCCTTGTGTCCGCTAACGACATCAACAGAGGCCCCGCAACAGCGTTAAACCGCCCAGCGCCCTAATCCCTACGTCTCTTCTTCGGTGCCCAGAGGTCACCCGAAGCGAAGCTCAAGTTCCTCCTCCTCCTCCTCCTCCTCCTCCTCCTGAGGAGGAGGCGGAGGGGAAGAGAAGAGGGCCCCACGACGGCCCAACGCTTCGCGGCGGCCCAAGAGCCCACAAGATCGCCCCAAGACGGCCCAATATGTCTCCAAGATGGTCCCAAAACGGCCCAATAAGGCCCCAAGACGGTCCACGACGCATCCAAGACGGCCCAAGAGCCCCCCAAGACGGCTCCAAGAGTGTGCCGCGCCCACAAGGCCCCAAGAGGCTCACACTCCCCCCCAGGAAGCCTCAAGAGGCTCCCAAGAGGCTCCCAAGATGTCCCTCTCCGCCGCCGTTGTCGCCGCCGCCGTCGTCGTCGTTCCCCTTCAGGGTCGGCGGCACCGGCCGTAAGGCCTTCGCAATATCTTGATCCAGACGTCACTTCTGCAGGGAAAGAGAGAGAGAGAGAGAGACAGAAAGAGAGGGAGAGAGAGAGAGAGAGACAGGGAATGCTCCAATGTCGCCAAGAAAGAAAGGCTCGCGAAGGCCTCATGGTTGACTTCCGTCGTCATCGTCGCCGTCGCTGTCGCCGTCATCGTCGTCGTCATATTCCTCCCTCCTCCTCTTCCTCTTCCTCCTCCTTCTCCTCCTTCTCCTCCTCCCCCTTCTCCTCCTCCTCCTCCTCCTCCTCCTCCTCCTCCTCCTCCTCCTCCTCCTCCTCCTCCCCCGAGAAGCCAGGCGACCAGGATCCCAGAAAACCCGAACCCCCTAGAATTTTGTAAATTTCGTCTTCTTGTCGAAAATTTCAAAATTCTAATTTCGAAATTTTCAAGATTCCCATGGGTTGGGGAATCCGAGAAGCCAGGCGACCAGGATACCCGAAAAACCGAACCGCCTAGAATTTTGGCAAAAATAAGCGTTTTTTTTTCTCCGAAAATTTCGAACATTCCAAACACTTTGAAACTTTCGAAAACAAATCACAATTTTCAGTATTCCCAGGGGCCGGGGAATCCGAGAAGCCAGGCGACCAGGATATCCGAAAACCCGAAACCCTAAAATTTGGGACATTTCGATTTTTTTTGTAAAATTTCGAAAATTCCAAACACTTTGAACATTTCGAAAATTTCAAAAAATGACAATTTCGAAATTTTCAAAATTCCCAGGGGCCGGGGAATCCGAAATCCAGCCAACCAGGAATCCGAAAACCCCACAAGGAATCCCGACAGCCCTGAGATCTCCTCGAGAGGCGTCCGCGATTCCACTGACCCCCCAGGTCCAGGGAGGAGGAAGTTGATGGAATGAGGAGGGGTGCGAGGGGTGAGGAAGAGGAGAAGGAGGAGGAGGAGGAGGAGGAAGAGAAGGAGAGAGGAGTGACGTGAAAGCCCCCAAGATGGTATCCCCTCATGGTCGCCCACTCCCCTCCCCCCCTCCCTCGAACCCCTCCCTCCCCCCCATTGGTCCCCTCCTCCGCCCCGCCCCTCCCCCTGCTTCCCTGACTACCTGACTACCTACCAGACCACCCCAACCCAACCCGAAGACCCGAATTTGACCCGAATTTCGGGTTGGGGGGGTACGGATTCCATATGTTTTTTCCATGTTCCCCGACCCCCCCCACACTGGAAATCGAGGATAAGTTTGGGCCTACGGGTTGGGTTGGGGTGGTTTGGTGGGTGGTGATTCCCTCCGTGGGGCGGCGCCTGCTTCCGGAGAGTGGCCCTGGGAGGGGCTTCGTGCGCCGTCTGGTGGGCTCCGTGCGCGGTCCTCGGAGGCGGGCCGCGCCGATCCGGGCCGAGCCACGGCCCGATCCTGCCGAGGCCTCGCTATCGTCGCGGCCATCGTCGCCGCCTTGGAGTCTTCACGACGGCGGCGGCCTCTGTTCCCGCTGCGTGATTCCAGTGATGGATGAGCGTTTCGACTACAGTCGGGGCGTTGACCTAAGGAACCCTAAATAAGGAACGAGGCCCCTTTTGTCCATGGGTTAACCTTCGATTTCCTGTCGAAAACATAAGGAAAACCTGAGGCAAGCTGTGAAACACGTAAGGAACGCGGAGCCCCTCCCCAATGAGAAGGGTTCCTTCTTCAGGGCCCCGACTGTAGCATCAGCACCAACTCGCGCAAATAGACAGACCATCGTCGTCGCCGTAGCGATCCTCTCTGGTCCAAGGCTTGCTCCAGGTCACGATTACACCAGCCGATCGAGCCCGTCCGGTCCATCCCGGAAGGAAGAACATGCCGTGAACCGATCCGGCGGCCCGTTCCAGATCCCGATCGACGGTCGATGGAGCAGCGAACCAGGATTCCGACCAGCCACAACTGGGGGAGCTGTGGTCCTTACCCCCCTGGGGGAGCCCATCGCATCGACGACCTCTCGAGAGGGGTGTCGAAATCGATGGGTCCCCCAGGGCGGTAAGGACCACAGCTCCCCCTGTTGTGGCTGGCCTGGGACTGGAGCACCGCCATGCATCGACTGTATCGTCGACTGAGCCCCGGCAGATGGATCCCACGATCTATGAGCCCGGATCCATGCATCGACGCTCGGACTGCAATCGCTGGATCGGGTACTGCGGGATGACGATTAATTAAAAAAATGGGAGAGAACGATTAAAACAAAGTTTCCTGCTATTTCTGCACAATTTTCTGACTGGCGGAGAACGATTAAAACAAATAGTTTTCCAGCCCGCGGCCGGTCTTTTCTAATCGTCATCCCGGGCGCCGCCGCGTGAACACGACCCCCGGTCATTTATTAATCGTCATCCTCCATTACCCACAACTTCTGGTCGAAGGCTCAGTCCGCAAGGAGCGGATCGGGCCATCGGCGAACCGAACACTGCAAAAGGACAATAGATGCTCGATTGCTACGATCCTCCACCTCGGCCGACGATCGATAGATCGGCGATCCGCGATTTACGAGCGAGCCCCCGTCGATGGTCCAAGGCCTTCTAAGTCGCGGTCGTTGTCCTCGGTCCAGGGGCTCGATTGCCTTGCGAAGGGGAAGGCGCTTCAGAGGAAGGAAGAGAAGCACAAGGACGATAAAGAAGCGTCCCTGCATCTCCCCTCCCCATCCGGCCCCGAAGCCTCAGCGGTGGAGTTGCCGGCGGTGGAGTGTCGTACTCCTTCCACCCACCAAGGGGTCTAAGGCATGCCGACGATCCAGAGGAATGCAGCTTGTTGGACGTTGGACAGAATGCCCCTGTTGCTTCTCCTCCTCCTCTTCCTCCTTCTCCTCCGCCTCCTCCTCCTCCTCAACCTCCTCCTCCGTGTTTTTCGCACATACTCTCAATGCTGTGCCGCGGCACCAAAGAAGTGTCTGTCACACGGTGGCAACAGGACTTCCAAGCGGAAAACACACCACGCAAGCAACCTGGACTGGTGGCACATTCAGCTACGCCTCCTTCTCTTCCGCCTCCTCGTGAGGCACTGAAGCACTGATGGCAGTAAAGTCTCCCGACGAAGCCATCCCCCCTCCTGCTCCTCCTCCTGCTCCTGCTCCTCCTCCATCCCCTCCTCCTCCTCCTCCTCCTCCTCCTCCTCCTCTTCCTGCTCCTCCTCCTGCTCCTCCTCCTCCTGCTCCTCCTCCTCCTCCTCCTCCTCCTCCTGCTCCTCCTCCTGCTTCTCCTCGTCCTGCTCCTCCTCCTGCTCCTCCTCCTCCTCCTCCTGCTCCTCCTCCCTCTCTTCCTCCTGTCCTCCAGCGGTTGGAAGAAGCGGGGTGGTGCCACCAAAGGGTGCGGGGGGGGAAGGGTGAGGGGCAACCATGCGCACTTTCCCCTTAGGAGGAGGAGGAGGAGGAGGAGGAGGCGGAGGCCGAGGAGGAGGAGGAGGAGGATCGACTATCGCATTCGTCCTCCCCGTCCTTCTGCTGATCGGTTATCGCATTTGTCCTCCCCATCCTTCTGCTGATGCTGCCCCTGTTCCTGCTTCACCTCGGGCAACTCTCGGCTTTCAGTGTCCTGCCATGCAGGGGGTAACTTAACACAATTCCCCTGTACTGGTCGCCCTTTTCATCCTCATACTGCTGCTGATGCTGCCGCTTTTCCTCCACTACCACGGGCAACTCTCAGCTTAAATACAATGTCCTGCCGTCTCGACCTCTAGATCCGACGAGCATGCGGGGAGGCAGCAAGGTCCGAGCACCAGAAGCGCGGCTGCGGTACGGTGCCCTTCTTGCCCCCACCCGACAAGCTGCGATAGCCAATCGTTTAAGGATTTCGGCCCCGCTCGCCCCGCCCACAGCCGCCCACATGACCCGGCGGCACAGCCCCGCGTGTCCCAGAGGACCCCTGGGAATCCCGCCCCACTGTCGGCCCGCCCGCCGGGCGATAATGCCCCGGCGGCCCAGCCCCAGAGTGCCCCCGAGGATCCCTTGCAATCCCAGGCGCCGCCGTGTAAAGACAAGACAGCCGACCTGGCAGAAAGGCAACGGCCGATTACTGGTGACGGAGGCCATGACAAACAAGGTGGTTAAACATGACAGGTAACATAACGGGAGCTCGTATGGCACGTTCAACTCCAGATCCGACTGTAGTCGCACTGCGCTTCTGCGCAGTGCTTTGAAGCCCTGACTGGCGGTCTCGCCGCCAGGGGGCGAGGTCACAGCAGCCGCAGACACCATCTGCCGAATCTGTTTTGCAGCTCGCCATGCTCCACGGCGCCAAAGCGATGAAGCCCCTGCTGCCCACCTGGGGCCATCGCCAGAGCCGCAGCTTGCTCCCTCGCGGCCGAGTGGCAGACGAGCCCCCCCCATTTCCCATCCTCTCCTCCCCCACTCACTCCCATGGCGGTACCCAGCGGACGGAAGAAGTAGGTAGAAACATGAAGTAGGAAGGCGTTGGAAATAAATTGGGTTTCCGCCCGCCTCCTGAAGAGGAAGGAAGAAGGAAAACCACCCGACTCTTGAAGTAGGAAGGCGCTGAAAGTAGATTGGAATCTGGGAATCCAAAAATACCTGCTTTCAACGACCGATGGGTTGATGGGCACTCCCTGTCCCTCCTCTCCCTCCCCTCCCCCTCCTGCACTCGGAGCCCAACGGACGGCGCCAGCCCCGCGAACCGCCGTGCTCCGCCGCCGGCATGGCCCGCGCCGGCGCGGCCCTCCGCCGCGGGGCCGCCCCCACCCCTCCCCGAAGGCGCCGCGGCGGGCTTCCCGCAGGGGGGGGGGGCCTCTGGCCGCCGGCCCTCGCGGGGGCGGGCGCGGAGGAGAGGAGGAGGAGGAGGAGGAGGAGGAGGAGGAGGAGGAGGAGGAGGAGGAGGAGAGGAGGAGGAGGAGGAGGAGGAGGAGGAGGAGGAGGAGGAGGAGGAGGAGGAGAGGAGGAGGAGGAGGAGGAGGAGGAGGAGGAGGAGGAGGAGGTCTTCCGAGCGGAGCGCGCGCGCGCGCGCGACGCGCCCCTCGCGGAGCGAGGTCGGCCCCCGCGCCCCGGGCGGCGGAGGGTGGAGGCGCGGGACGGGTGGTGGGAGGGGGGGGGCGAGCAGAGACAGGCTCGGGATGGGTGTGATGGGAGGGGGCAGCTCGCCATCGCTCGGACGTCCATTCCCCGTGCACGCTTCGACTTCGTGCGTGTGTGCTTTACCGGATGGGTCAAGATGTTCCTCGATGGCCCTCGCGGGAAAAATGCACACGTCCGAGCGATACCAGATATGGGGGAGGGACCATAATAAAAAAACACCCTCATAGTAAGTACCCCGACAAGCGAAGCCGTTTAGCAAACGAGCCCAGGGAAGGGATCGAATCCGGACGCGGCTGTTTCGTAAACGCCAGGTCCGTGTAGTTCACGCCGATTATGGGGGTCCGGGTGTTTTATGTCCTCCCTTGGTGTGGGCGAGAGGGTGCGAACAATATGAGGAACGCGTACCTCCTACGCGCCCGTGCAATGGCTTGGCGGGCGAGCAAGATTTGCACGCTTCTCTGGCCCTTTGCCGGACCGATAGAAGAGCGCGGAGGGCGCGAGGAGTGGAGGGGGGGGAGGGCGAGGTGGAGGAGGGAGGGGGGAGGGCGAGGGGGAGCGAGGGGGAAGGGGGAGGAGAAGGGCGAACGGGGCGGAGGTGGGATAAAGGCTTGAAGGAAATAGGGAAAAAGGAATCGGAATCGGAATGGAGCTTTTGGGGCAGTTCAATCAGCTCGTCTTTGTGAGAAGCCTGGGCCACTCCTGGCGATTCTCGCCAGTTTATAACTCGAACATGCTTGCATATACGCCCTGAAAACCTGCCAAGGTACTTACATGGTCACCGCGCGAGCAGGAACACTGCACGGGCGGTCTGGAGTACCATCTCTGGCCGACAAAGCCAATGGACTCCCCCGCTCCATCACAAAAACCTCAGATTGAGCATCCGTGAACAGCTCGTTACACCCACCACTCGTCACTCCTGGCCCAGGGTTGCGGGTGCACGAACGCAGCCCCGCATTCCATGGTCGGGGAGCACCTAGGGCGAGTCAACTGACTCCCCACTGCGAAAATTAAAAAAGAAGAAATTGGACACTTATGCCCCAGCATGCCACTCTCCAGGCTGCTGAGGTGCACTCGATGGGGGGTGACGGCTACTACGATCAACGACCGACTCCACGGCGACAACGACAGGCTCGACGACCTCAACGACACTTTTTCTGTCGGTCACCCCCCCCCTCTGCCTCCGCACTGGAGGCTGCCAAAAGGAGTCTGGCTGACGCAACTCCAGGATGCCTCAAAGCGGCCTCCAACGTCACTTGGCCTCTCTCCACCACCTACAGCAGACGATGCGAATATCGCCCAATCTGGACTCGCTGGGTGGCCGTCAGCCGCACGCCCGTGGAGACAAGCACGCTCACTTGGCTTTCCCCTTGCCCCCCTTGCCCTTGTCCTCCTTGGGCGACTCGCCACCCTCGAGCTCCTCTAGGAGCTGCTTGGCCGCTCTCTCGAGCGGGCCGCGGGGGGTGGGCCCGCGCTTGAGCGCCCCGCCGTTGGCCGTCAGTGCCTTGGCCTGGCAGCCCTGGAGGGTGGAGTACACGGCGCTCATCGCGATCGTGACCTTCGCAAGGCCAGGCTTGCCCTCCTTCTGCTTGGCAGGCTTGCACTTGCATTGCAGTGCATTGCCTAGGGGGTCCGTCGGGGCCCCGCCTTCCTCGGCGACCTGCTCCTCCCAGAAGGAGGCCAACATCACCTTCGTAGAATCCTCCAGGTTGCATTTCACGACGCCCTGCATGAGACCTGCGAAGACGCGCGCGTATGAAGGCCCCAATGCCTCGAGGGCGGCAGGGTCGTTCTTGGCCGTCGTTGTGGCCTCGTGGTAGACGCGACCCTGCTCGAGCATGTGCGCGGCGACGCTGCCGTTGACGCCCGCGAGGACGGCGCTCCAAAGCACGCCAGTGATCTCTCTGATCTCCGCGGCGCTCGTGAGCGACAGCTTTGCGAGGATCACGAGCAGCTTCGAGACTGCGCGGGCGTCTTCTCCTGGGGCCGGCAGTTCCGAAATGTTTCCTGTTGGGAGGCGCGTCCGCGACTGCACTGGCGTCGCCTCGACGCTTCAGGGCCCAGCTCGGGGTCGCGAGGAAAGACATGGCGGCCTGGATGCTGGCGGCGTTTTCGATGCGTCGGAACGAAGTCCGCAAAGATCGCGAAGCGGGGCAAGTGGGAATGGAGATGCTGATGGAGAAGCTCAAATGTCTGAGCCCTGTGATCGCAGAGATGGCACTCGAATCGCTGGGGGCGCAGACGCCCCGCATAGAAACGTGACCTCTCGATGCATCTGCCCCCTCGAGCAACTCCCAGGAGTAAGTGGCGCTGCGCTGCATTGGCACAACTGAAGGCCGCGAGGCAGAAGGAACGCGCACTCGTAATCACTAGCCTGGTCCACATATCTCTTTGCCCATGCTTTGCCATGCGATGCTGTGTAACGCCCTAATACGTGTCGAAGCAGTCTGTGCACTCCTCCCCCGTCTCCGTCCGATACCCGCATTTCCATCCTCCCCCACCTTCCGTTGCGGTTGCTGTAGCTGTTGGCTGCGTGGGTGGCGTTCCCCTCCTCCACCCCAGCGGAGGCGCAGCTGACGCGTAGGCCCCTTTTCGTACCATCGTAAACTCGCGCATAACAAACTCGTGCGTAACGTCCTCTTCTGTGAGTATCTGTGTCCACCCTCAACGCGCACATGCGCTCAGGTATCCACCCTCGCCGCCAAGTCCTTCCACGCCCTCAAGTAGGTCAGAGACGACTTGATGTGCCCATGGATTTGCTTTTGTCGAGACTGGTCCCTTGCGCAAGGTCGGCGCCCCACCAAGCGGGACGCGCTCGAACGGAGAGGTGAACATCTGGCAGTTTTTCCGCTGGTGGGCGACCATCGCCTGCATCCTCTCCAGGCGCCGCACCCGCATCTCGAGGCAAGCGGGGGCCATGCGCCCGTGCTCCAGGACTTGCGCCGTGCTCAATGACCTTTGTTTTGCGCCTGTTGATGTTTCGACTTGTTCATGGGCAGCTCCTCTCATTGTTCGACGTGCACACTTAGCAACCAAGCGATCTAGTTCTATGTACTGTTGCTGTGAGCATACATGAGCTGAATTGGAATGGAGGGCGGTGTTCTGCACGCAACATATTAAAATAGCTCGTTTGGCTCCCCACGGTGTTCGCTTGAGGGGCCAAGGGGCCCCCAGGGAATAAAAAACCGCCGCTACCGCCTCCGCCTTCTTGCGATAGCTGAATTCAACAGCGTAGCTACAGCCGGGTCCTGTGCGCCCCCCAAGTATCTGGCGCGCGCGCAGCGCGGGGCGGGGGAGGCAACTCTTTGCACGCGGAGGCCCCTCGCGTAGGCCCCCGACCCCGCCCCAGACGAAACGGGTAAAACTCCCTGCTGGATCATGTTCTGCATGCGTCCTACCCCCGCTAAGGCCTGACCCAGGAGAAAATCCGCTCGCTCGCTCACGGCTGCAAGCTCCCGCAATCCCCGGTGGGGCCCCGCGGGTGCACATTTTAAGATGCCATCGGCGTGAAGACTGGGAGAGGCGTCCACGGCCCGATCCAGGACTGGGCGCTGCGCGACCAGCCCGCCCCCGCCCGCGCCCCAAGACTCCAACTTTCTTCCTCAATCCTGGATGGCCGTTTGGAACGCCTGAACAAACTGGCGCGCAATGTAGGGCCCCCCCATCAGGCCGCCGCAGCCTGATTTGAAACAGCGGGGGCCCTCCTCGCACTGAAGACAGACTCCTGCTTCCTCGAAACGTTGGCACCCGAATCGCTCGAGCCCATTCCCCTTGAGCTCAAGCGCTGCCGCGCGCACGTCGGCCCACTTCACACTGGCGAAAGCTTTCGTGAGATCACGCAGGCGCACGAGGCCCAAACGGCCAGCACGACGGATCCGCCACGCCATGATGAGCGCATTGGCGATGGCATTTTCCTTGCACCAGTGTGGAAGGAAGCCCAGCACTTGGGGAGGCATCTCTGGCGTTTCGGAGTGAATGGAGTACTAGCCCTTGTCGAGCGGAAGGAGGAGGTGGATAGTTCGCAACCCCGGCGTTGTACTTCGTCTGTGGTTCCGGCATATCCGCGTTCTCTTCGAAAAACAACAGGCACGTCTCGTACGACCCCACCAAAGAAAAACTAAGTCGCATAAGCAAAACACATCAAAGACTTCACGGACGCACCAGGAAAAAAAACACATGTGAAACGAACTGCAATCAAGGGGTCGGCGGAAATGGCGCACAGTAGGAGCTCGACCACATGATGCTTTTCACAAGAAGCCCAACCCTGAGACTCCACGACCTCAACCAGGGGCCTGGCCGACCCTTGCCGATGCGAGCGAGCGAAGGACGAAGCAAGGCGAGCCCCATCAGACGCGCACGCATTCCGTCCCGGAAAGGCGCTGGCGTGGTAGGCGTCCTTTTGGGCGATCTGTTCGGGCTATCCTGAAGGCCCCCGGGGCCGTCCTGGGCTGCAGGGGGCCCGAAGACGTGAGAATGCCAGAATACATACTTCCAATCGCTCGGGGAAAATCGACGAACTTGCGCCCTCGGGGCGTCTCGGGGGCATCTGGGGACGGCTCGGGGACCTCGGAGCTCTCGGCGGCCTCCGGGGGGACTCCTTGGGTCGCCTTGGACGCGTGCGAGCGTGCCTCTCAGCAGCAACGTTCCGAAGCCAAAAACAGTTTCGGCGGCATGAGGGGGACTCTTCTCTCAACAACAACATTCTCGACCACACGCGCGCTTCGCGCGCGCTTTGGCTCCAGCGAGACCCAGGCATTCCCTTACTCGTATTTCTTATCCCACCCCCCTTCCAGGGCACCAACTCGAAGGCACCAATCGCCAGCGACGGCGAATCGCAGCAGGCAGAGCACGCGGGACTGGGGAGAGTCGACGGCGAAAAAGGCGTACGACGCCTGGGCTCACATCTCAAGGAAGGATGTGATGGGCCCGGGGCGGCCCGAGTCCGAATCGATGTTCCCGGGAGCCTCTCTGGGAACATCGTGTAGAACGTGTACGTGAGGCCCCTGTGACGCTCAAAAGGATCTTAAGGGAGGCCTCCAGCTCGGAATCGATGTCCCCAGAAACCGCTGTGGGAACATCGTTTAAGGTGTAGACGCGTGGCTTTTGAGAGGATTGCGGAGGGCCTCTTGGAGCGTCAGGGACCTTCAGCTCGTGCCGGGATGGTGGGTCAGAGACTTATTGGACACCTGTTTGGGTCTCTTGGCGCGCTGCTCGGGCGCCTCTTAGTGGAGCGAGTTTTCAGGCCTCTCGAGGCTTCCAGGGGCCCCCCTGGGGCCCTCTTCTGGGCCTCTTGGGGGCCTCAAGGGAAGCCGCTCCGAGAACGTCGTTCAGAGTGTAGACGCGTGGCCTCGGACGGTGTTCTGGGGGCCTCTTGGGAAGTCTCCGAACCATTCGGCTCGTGCCGCCTATAAGGCCTCGGCTCTTGGGTGTACCTGTTGGGGTCTCGTGGCGTGCGCCTCGGTCTCTCCATTCAGCCATTTTTTTGAGGCCTCTTGGGGCCTCTCTTGGGGGCCGTCTGGGGGCCACGTGGGGCCTCCCTTGGGTCCTCTTGGGGACCTCTTAGAGCCCTGCTGCGCTCGGAATGGGACCCCCTCTTGGGCCCCTCTTGGGGCCACCTCGGACCGTCTTGGGCGCCTCTTGGGCAGTCTGCGGGCTCTCTCGGGCCGTCTTGGGGCACTCTTGGGAGCCTCTTGGGCCGTCTCGGGGCGACCTTGGAGGCCTCTTGGGCCGTCTTGCACGCTGCTAAAACGAAGAAGCAAAGATGCTGACAAATGAACGTCTGCCGACAAGACTTTCGGCAATGTTGGTCATCCGGGGCGCTCATGGGGAACATCCTTGGGATGATCTGGAATCCGTCTGGGGCCATACAAAAACAATTGTGAGGCCGCTCGTATGTCGGAATTGTGTCTTGGACGACTCTTGAAGCCGAAACAATCTCCCAGGGCGCCGAAAAGAGGCCCCAGATCCCCGGGGCAAAAGTGGGTACCCATGGGGGGGAACTTTGCGAAAGGGGGCCTCCCCCTGGGCACGGCGACCCGGCTAGCTAGGCTGGATGGTCGAACTCTTGGGGATCTCTATTTCATGACACTTCTTCTCCGGGGCTTCCAAGAACCACGAAGACGGCCCAAGTGGCTTCCAATACTTCCTACGGTCCACCTGCGACGGCTTACGACACTTCGGGGGCCTTTTTATTCGCCACGGCTGGACGTAGCCGGAGGAACAGGGAGGAGAAGGGGAGGTGGAGGGGTTCCCTTGGGGAGAAGGAGAAGGAGGATGAGGAGGAGTTGGAGAGGGTGGAGGTGGCCGCAGAAGAGGAACCAGAGGAGGAAAAGGAGGAGGAGGATTTTTTGTTTTGCAAGCGTAGCGAAGCTGCCAGGCGAACTAAAAAACAAATGTTGGAGGGAATCCCCGTTTTTATCGAGTCCTGGGGCGAAGATCTCGGGTTCTCGGTTCACGTTCCCGATCCTGGGCCGCGGTGGGGGCCGTCTCGGGCTGTCTTGGACGTCTCTTCGGCGCTTTTGAAGCCAATTAGGCCGTCTTGGCGCGCTTTTGAAGCCTATTGGGCCGTCTTGGGGCGATCCTCGGAGCCTCTTGGGGCGTTTTGCAGCATCGGGAAGCGGAACAAGCGGAAACGCCAAACTTGTTCAAACATCTATGGAAGAACATGTTGTTTGGCCACTTCGAGCTCTGTTGGGAGACCTCTTGGAAGTCTCTTGGGTATCTTGCGGCTTCTTGGGCCGTCTGGAGGCCGTCTTGGATCGAAGTTGCCTACGGCGAATCACCGCCGCCACCTGCCTTTATGGAAGCGCCTATGTGGCCGAACGTTGTGGCCAGACCTGCCAAGCTATCGGACCATGTGTTCCCCGAATCGGTTTGGAAAGCCTTCGGGAAACACGTGGGCATCTTGAAGGTCATTTTGGCCTTATGGAGGCCATTTTGACCCTTTCGGGCCTTCTTGGAGGACATCTTGGAGGGCTCTTGGGCCGTCTTGGAGTCCATCTTGAGCGTCTTGGAGGCCTCTTGGGCCGTCTTGGGGGCCTCTTGGGGCCGTCTTGGGCCTCTTGGGCGATCTTTGGGGACAATTGGGCCGTCTCGGGCCGTCGGAAGGCAGAACAAAAAGCAAATGCCACAATCCTTCAAAAACTCATGGGAAGTAAATGATTTTGGCATTTTCGGGCTCTCTTGGGCTGTCCTGAGGACGTCCTGGAGCCACTTTAGGCAGTCCTAGGAGCGTCCTGGCGCCTCTGGGGGTGGGTGACCACAGCCACTGGGCAAAGTGGGGCCCTTCCCGGTCCAGGACCCCCTCGCGCGCTTAGGTTCAAGTCACACTTGTGACACGCTTTATTGCTCTCGTTGTCGCTCGTCTGATCAGCGTCACTGCGATGTCCGCCGAACGCGGGCGTTGCAGAGCCTCCATCCGCTTCCGTTCCCCTACGAACGTAGCGAGGGACCGTAGCGTGTTCCGGAAGAGCGCTTCCAGAACACGGGGGGACCTTCAGACGAGGGCTTCTGACGCACCGATTGGGGAGCTCAAGGGGAGCTCAGAGGCACCCACTGAGGAGGGAGGGGCCTGTCATAGGAACGGCTGGAGAGGCCCCTGGGTACATCGTGGGGAGTGTTGTGGCCCGTGTGCGCTGGCTTGGAGCGTCGGCCTCATGTAAACGTAGAGACGCTGCAGTTGTCGTCGGCAAGTTTGGGTTCCCAAGCCTGGGTGGAGCGTCTGAGGCCACTTTGGGGCACGTCGGGGTTCTTTTGGGACGCCTGTCGGGGGTTGCGAACGCTTGTCTGGAGGGGTGCGGGCAACCTCCTGGACTCCCATGGTGTATTCCACAGGCTCTCACCTTTCTGGGCGCTTCCGTATCTTAATCCCTTCACCCTCCAGGTTTCGCTCCTGGACTTCGGACACTTCGGACAATACGATCCCCCTCCTCCTCCTCCTCCTTTTCATTATCCTTCTCTTTCCTCGTCTTCCTCCCTCGTCGCTCCTGCTGCATCTCTCATCTCTCCTCTCCTCCCTCTTTCTTGTAATTCTCTTCCTCCGTTCCCTCCTATTTCCCCCCTCTTCCTCCCGTTCCTCCTCCCCCTCTCCCATCCTTCTCCTACTCCTCCTCCGCCTCCTCCTCCTCGCACTTATCCTCCTCCTCCTTCCCTCCTTCCCCCAAACAAGCAACATCCTTCAACACTTTAGCCACATCATCGCGTGTTGTTGTCTCCCATTTTCGCTGCCACTGGTTAACATAAACACCCGTCTTTGTCAACGCTGTTTGCTGAACGTGTCCGAGCCTTCGTGGGGCCTCTCGGAGGCATGTTGGTGTCAATTAGCAGCCTCTTGGGGGCCTCCGTGGGGCCTCGAGGCGCCTTGGGGGCATCTTGGGGAACTTGTGGGAGCTCTTGGCGGCTTCTCGGGGCCTCCTGGGACATTTGGGGATCCTCTTGGGGCCTCTTGGGGTGCGTCTTGGAAGTCTGTCGGGGCTTCTTGGGGGCGTCCCTGGCGCTTCTAATGCCAGTCTTGCTGCTCTCATAAACTATTGTGGACCCATCGTCGGCCGTTTTGTACCCGTCTTGAGGCCGATCAAGAGCAAACAACAAGAAAGCAACATTCCTATATTTCCTTCACGAGCTTGGTTTGTCAGGGCGTCCTGGAGGGCAACATTGGAGCTCTCTTGGGGCCTGTTTGGGACGCCGTGGGCCGGCTTGAGACCATCATGGGCGGTCTCTGGGCCTTCTCTGGCTGTCGTGGACGCATATCACGCTCCAGGGCCGCCCTGGAGCCCTCTTGGACAGTCGGCGGGGGAGGCCTTGGATGCATCTGGGCCCGCATCGGACTCCCTGGAGCATCCATAAGCACGCGAGCGCTCGAATATGCGAATGCCCACGCGCGCGCACACACACATGCGCAATTCCACGTGCAACCGCTTTTTCTAATAGTTAATGCCATCAGTCGGGCCGAAGCAAGGCAGGCACAAGGAAGCAAGCTAAACTCCGCCACCGTGCCTTGCGGCACGGAGTGGGCGTTTCCTAAGGTCCCCTGCCTCATCCCCTGAGCCTCAGTCCTCATTCTTGAGGAGTCTTTAAGGGGACCAGTGCCAAATCTTCTTGGCCTTGCCGCCGTACTCCTGGGGCTCGTCGCAGCTTCTTCCATGGATTTGGGAGGGCCTTTTTCTGGCACCCCTCACGAGGATCGTGGCCTCCGAGGGGGTCCTGAACTCGAGGACCCCCCCGAGGAGCCACATCCAGGGCCTTGAGCGCCGCATAGCGAGCTCTGGCTTCAGACTGTCCATAGCGCACGCTTGCTGTAAAACTTTGTGTGCAACGGCGCTCTTGCTCCAGACAGGCATGTCGACACAAACAGTCAACGCCAGAACGCTTACCCTCTGGCAACTGCCAAGGAGATGAAGCTTCCATCGACGCGCATCTGGTCAAAGTCGGACACCACGACTAAGAAATGTAACACTAGATGACGATAGGGACCGCTATCGCCAACCCCATGGCTACCGCTCCGAAAATGTAACTTCGGACCCTCGCAGGAGTGGGATGGCACACGGGATTAAGAAATCGGCTTCTACATTAAATCGGAGCAGATGCCGTCGGTGAGAGTACGTCTGGCTGACTGGTTAAGCCACACACTGGGCGTCGGTCAGAGGACGTCAACTCAGAAAATCTGTCGGCTGCCGACACCTAAAACGCTGTGGGCAACTGCTTGAGAAAATTCAACTGTCCTGATCAAATAATTACTCCGCACGAATGTAATGCCAGACGGCAGCTGTACAGTATGATTACACGCGCGCAATCATGGGCCCTGCGCCTCAGGTGAAACCCCGACCGTGGTGCCAATGGCCTGCTGCTCCTTTCAGGGACCCTGCTCCTTCGTGGGCATGTTGAACATCGGCGAGCTGCCTAACCTGCCGAAGGCGAAAAAGTAGCCACCGGCCACGCAGATGGAACCTGCAAAGATGTTCCCGAGGGTCACCGGGATGAAATTCCTCCAGAGGCAATCTAGCATGGACACGTCGGCGCCGGCCATCATCCCCATGGGGATCATGAACATGTTGGCTGGGATATGCTCGAAGCCGATGGCCACGAAGCAAGAGATGGGGAACCAGATGCCCACCATCTTGCCAACCATGTACTGTGCTTGGCCCTGCAGGAACACAACCATGCACACCAGCCAGTTGCAGCTGATTCCATTGAGGAAGGTGACCCCAAAGTTCTCCTTGACCTTCTTCTCCGCCACCTTGATCGCAAGCTCACTAGTCAGGCCCACGTTCAAGTTACAGGCCGTGACAAAGCCGGCGAAGGGCAAGGCGCCGAGCAGATGATTGCCTAGCCAAGCCAGCGCAAGCGTCCTCGCGATCTGCAAAAAGGGGCAACCTGCCTTCAAACACCGCGGCGGTCACGGTCGCCGGAGTGCTCGTGATCAGCACCCCACCTGTGAGGAGGATGAGCAGCAGGTTCACAGGGAAGAGCGCAGCGAGCACAAAGGTCTGAATGGTCGGGTTGCCCTCGGCTGCGCTTTTCAGACCGCCAGCCACCACCATCGACAGACAGCATGCCACCGAAGCCAATGCAGCAACCCGCATAGAAGGATTGGTGGAATATCTTGATGGAGGAGTCGCCGCCCATCGCCACGCCCTTGTCCACCATGCCCTGGAACGCCTCCTTGGGAGTTTTAACGATTGGCATGACCTCCGGCATGTTGGCGCACTCTGCTGCGCACAGAAGGCGCCTCCAGTGGCAAGATGCAGAACAAGAGATGCGATCGACAGCACAATCTTGATACGAGACAACTAACACGACGAACATTAGGGTACCCTCCCCGCACCGACCTCGTTCTTACACCTCGGTCCGGCTGTGGTCTCGAATCATTCCCCACATCCCAGCCACCGCTCCCGCTCCACATGCTCCTGTTGGTGTCCATCGTCACCGCGTGCGGAGTACGGTTTGCTTGTACCCAGCCTACTCCGATCCCACAGCTGAAGTTATGGATGCGACCCCGCGTCGCCAAGCGGATTAGAACACCACCATGCAGCAGCAAATAGCTGGCGCGACCCTTGAGCCTGGGGGACTGCACACAGGGAAGAAAGCGCCACACGATGAAGCACAAAGAAAGCACTTGAGACTGAATGAATTCAGATCCCAAGCTGTTGCATCGAAACCGACCAGCCATTTCAGGGCCAACGTGGTCCGCCGCGTGTCACCTTCCGACCCCTCCAGGGTCTGGACGGGGCGCCCCGCGACCACTGAAAATGCGCACGGTGGCCTGAGATGCCTCCACGATGGCCTCCAACATGAGAAGAAAAAACGGCATGAACATAAACTTTTGGCGCTCCGCGCGGAATTCTTGGATCTGCGCTGGACCCCCCTCACTGGCGCGCTCCGCGCGCCAGGGGCGGCGCCGGAGGCGCCGCCTGGGGGGCCCAGCGCGGATCCAAGAAATCCGCGCGGAGCGCCAAAAGTTCATGTTTACGCCTTTCGTGCTTCTTCGACATACTGCACGAGTAGGAGGCTTGGAAATGGGCACCGACACCAACACCGGGGTCTGCCACAACTGGAGGGAGCTGATCCCAGATCTTGGTGCCGGTGGTGCTCTCGGCCACCGCGGAAGCCCGCACATTGCCACCCTCGCCGAGATCGGAATCCTCTTCCCTCGGTGGAGGCAAGCCGCCGATGTTGTTGGTGCTAACCTCTAGGCCCTTGCCATCGCTCGGACGTCCATTTCGCGTGCATTGTTCGGTTTCGTGTGTGTGTTTTTTTGCTCGATGGTCCAGGATGGTCCTCGATGGTTCTCGCTGAAGGAAAAAAGCACACGTCCGAGCGATGCCAGGGGCCTGAAAACGAGGCCCTCCAGGGTAGCACAGTGCAGCGCCCAGCACGCCCCCGGGGTGCCTCACGACCGCTCCGAGAGGCAGCAGGCGGCTCCCAAGGTGGCCGTGGGGCCGCCCCAGAGGACGCCCCCCTGGCCATCGCTCGGACGTCCATTCCTGTGTTTTTTTCGGTTTCGTGCGTGGCTGTTTCGCCAAATCATCACGGATGCTCCTCGATGGTCCGCGCCGAGGGAAAAGTGCACACGTCCGAGCGACGCCAGGCTCTAGGCCTGAGAACGAGACCCTCCAAGGTGGCACAGTGCAGCGTCCAGCACGCCCCCGGGGTGCCTCGCGACCGCTCCGAGAGGCGGCAGGCAGCTCTCTTAAGGTGGCCGCTGGGCCGCCCCAGAGGACGCCCCCCCCCGAGAAGCCGGCACCCTGCAGGTCCTCCTCCTCCTCCTCCTCCCCCTCCTCCTCCTTCTCCTCCTCCTCCTCCTCCCCCTCCTCCTCCTCCTCCTCCTCCTCCTCCTCCTCCTCCTCCTCCTCCTCCTCCTCCTTCTCCTCATCCGCCTCTCGGAAGACAGCCAGCGGGCGGTGGGCCGCCTCGCATGCTCGCCGCCAGTGGGTGTTCGAGGCCGCAGGATGACCCCCAGGGCTGCCCAAGGGAGCCCCAAGAGGGGGCCGAAGAGGCCTCCAGGACGGCCCCAGGAGAGTCCAAGCGTGCCCCCCCCAAGATCGCTGCAGGAGGGACTCAAGAAGCAGTGCGTATGGCTGCAGAGGGGCAAGGCTGTTCGGTTAAGGGACCCCCCTCATTCGCTGAAGCCCACGTCATTGAAACACGATTAATGGTTCAAAGAATATGGCATCACGGGGGCATCCTTGGGAGGCGTTTGGGCCAGCATGGCTCCAAGGTGGACCCAACTAGCTCAAGATGGTCTCCAAGTTGGCTGAATATGGTACAGGGTGGCTCAAGATATCATCCAGGATGCCGCCAAGAGGCCCAAAAGCCTCCCCCAAGACGGCTCCAAGTGCGCACGGAGCTTCCTAAAGGCGCCCCCGAGAGGCATACAACCGTCCAAACGCATAAGAACAACACATGCCAGGTGCATTATCGCCTGTACGCGTCCGATGGGCTCCCGCGGCCTCAAGATGGCTCCAACATGACCCAACGGGGGCAAAGAGGGGATCAAGAGGACCCAATCCGAAGCCAGGAGCGCTCCAAGAGCGCCCCAAAATGCCCAACGAGGGGATGTATGGGGCTACAGAGTGGCTAGGCTGACAAGGGATCCCTCTTCTTTAACCGATGGCCCAGACAGCCCGAGAGACCCCTGAGAAGGCCCAAGAGAGTCCCAGAGGTATCCAAACTGACCCCACTATGACCCAAGTATGCTGCCAAAAGGCTCCCAAACCGAAACAAACAAATGATCCAAGAAAACATCGATGGTTAATTCCTGGGTCTGCTCAGACTGACCCCGAGATTCGGTTCGACGGTTCACCCAAAGAATTTGTTCTTGGGACCAAAGAATTTTTGGGGGGACCAACGAATTGCCAACCATCCTGTGGTGTTGGGTGCTCGTTTTGAAGAGACGTCGCCCCGCGTTCCTCTTCTTCTCCTCCTCCTCCTCCTCCTCCTCCTCCTCCTCCTCCTCCTCTCCTCCACCTCCTCCTCCTTCTTCCATGCGTTTCACCCACCCAGCACAACGTTCCGTGGCCCCATAGGGAGCTCCACCGAAGCCCCCAGTGGGACCGCCCGCATGCGTCCCCCACACCCAATTTGGCATTCTCACCAACCCAGTACAGCGCTTCGTGGCCCCATAGGGAGCTCCACCGAAGCCCCCAGTGGGACCGCCCGCATGCGTCCCCCACGCCCACTGTGGCATTTTCGCCAACCAAGTACAGCGCCTCGTGACCCCATAGGGAGCTCCACCGAAGCCCCCAGTGGTACCACCCACATGCGTCCCCCACATCCAACTAGAACCATCGCGTGCGCTTCGCGCGCGCTCAGGTTCTAGCAGGCCCCAGGCCTTGACGAATTCACTGCTCCACTGAAGTAGTGGACCACAGTCCACGCATACCAATCTGCATTCCGAAAGGCCTTCGAGGAAAATGGTTGTGTAGGGGGGCGGAGGCCGTATGAATCGGGTTCCCAGAAGGCCTTCTGGGAGCATGGGTTTGGGGCGTCTTGGGGAGCCTGTTGGGGCGTGCCGTCGTCGTCGTCGTCGTCGTCGTCGTCGTCGTCGTGTTGCTACGACTCATTCCCGAACCTGACCTTGGGGGTGGCCTAACCTGGCGCAGCCCCGATTGGCAACAGATCCGACACGTTCCGTCCAAACTGAATGCCAGGTTCGCACGCGCCTAGCACGAAGGGACGGCAGCTGCGGTCGCCAATTGTCTCGCGCCGAGTCCGTACGTTTTACTACGGGGACGGGCTGATGTTTGCCTCTTGAAGGCCCTCTTGGGGCCCTCTTCGGCCATCTTGAGGCCATCTCGGGCCCTCTTGGGCCTCGCTGAGGCTGTCCTGGGGCCCTCTAGGGCGTCCTCGGAACCCAGAAGTCATGTTCCCAGAGAGGCTTCCAGGAATATGATTTCGAACGGGGCCCTCTTGGGCCTCCCTGAGGCCGTCTTGGAGGCCTCCTGGGCCGGCTTCGGGGCCTCTTGGGCCGTCTCTCGGGGGGTTCGGTGAGCCCCAGAGGCCGACCCTTTTAGGCCGTCTGGGGCCCTCTTGGGTCTCTCTTGGGCTGTTTTGGGGCTCCTCGGGGGCGTCTGGGGCACTGCGAAGACGAAGCCAGCAAGTATGCTGAAAATGTGCGTTTTACGAAGGAAATGGGCAGTTTTGTGCCTTTTGAAAGCTCTCTCGGGGCCCTCTTCGGCCATTTTCAAGCCGTCTCGGGCCCTCTGGGGCCTCGCTGAAGCTGCCCTGGGGCCCAGTAGGGAGCGCTGGGAGCCCGGAAAATATGTTCCCGGAGAAGCTTCCGGGAACATGATTTCGAACGGGGCCCTCTTTGGCCTCCCTGAGGCAATTTTTTTTCTCGCCAGCGTCCGCTGCCCCCTCCAACATGCGCGCGCAGCACTGCTAGTTGGGCTCGCCTGCGCGGAAGACACTGCCTTCGCCAGGGGATGTCACTGGACAGAGCGGCGGGCCATGCTGCTGGTCCCAACTTGGAAACGCCCAGGGGTCATGCTCTAGAGGCCTGCGCGGAGGCGCGGAAGAGGGGGCGCTGGGAAACACAAAAAAAACATGTTGCGCCTATGGCGTTTGCCTTCGCAAGCACACGTTCAAACAGGATCAAAACTCCTTCTCGCAACGCTCGGTTAGGACTCCTAACAAGCGGCGATGGGGTCTACCCACGAGGATTGAAGGCCTGCCGAACGCAGGGAGCAGAAAGGCGCATCTGCGGACCTACGCAAAAAGAGGCACACAACAAGCACCGCTGTAAGCATCAAGAGTCTGTAGCTTCAAGCGGCAGGTTATACCGAACACAGCCCCTACACGTTGTATTGCAGAGGTCATCGAACGGCGATAAGGAGGCGGATAAGAAACTGCAGGATGCGTGTACTTAGCACGTTGTCTGCAAGGCGACACAAACTACACGACGATGGCTGCGGCTATGGTCGTCTGCCTCTGCCCTCTTGTCGTGGTTCATCTCAAAACCGCCCTGGGCGTATTTTTTAGCGTTTTCCAGTGTGGGCTCTTGACAGGCTGATCGTCGCGAACTCTGGCCCCGGCCACGGGGTCAAGCCCAGCGGAAGACGGCAGCCCGAGACACGGATGGTCACCTGATATGGCCAGGAGGGCCTCTTCTCTGAGTGAGCGGTCTCGAGTGGCAAAGTTCACCGAGCGAGAGACGCTAAAAGGGCCGCGCAAAGGGCCAGCGGTCCTGGGCGGATCCGAGCCGATCATCTTAGCTTCCGGGCCTTCCCGGCATGCGCCAGAAGCCAGCCCAGAGCGTCGGGCCCCACCCCTTGCGAGTCGGAGGCGGTCCACGGCGGCCGCTTCCCAGCGATCATCGCGTCTTGGATGCCGTGCTCCGCTGCGAGGTGGTGTATCTCGAGCTGCTCGTGGTGGCCGTCGGCGGTGGCGGTGCCGCCCAAGCCGAACATGTCCAGCTCCTGGCACAGCGGCAGGAAAGCCACGAAGGCCATCAGGCCGGTGGACGGGACGTGCCCAGCGAGCTCCGAGAAGCCCCAGGAGATGCCGCTCCACCAGCTCCTGCAGGCTGGGATTCCCCCCCTTCTGCACGATGGCGGCATTCCTGCAGTTGTCCAGCTCGCCGCAGCTTGCCGTGGGTGGCACGTCTCCGCTGCCCTGCAGGAGGTCCTCCAGGGTCATCAGCTGCACGTGCTCCAGCAGCGCCTGCTGCTTGTTGAGGAAGAACACATCGGTCTTGCTGCCGAGGCTTCTCTGGATCTGCCCGCGGGGGATGCGGTTGATGCGGATGACGGTGTCGTAGGAGTCAATCTGCTCCCCGTCCGCCCTTTCAAGCAAGGCGCTCGACGAGCCCACCAGGGCACACCTGCACAGCTCGCTAACGTTTCCGAAACTCTTGCCAGGCACGAATTCCAACACCGACGCAAGACCCAACCTGCCCTGTCCGTCGCACGGGCTGTGTGCCACCAGCGTCACTGACGCGCCGACAGGGTAGTTGCTGGCCAGGGGCGAACGCAGAATCATGGAGCCGCGCTGCAGGGAACCGACTTTGCAGTCCTCCTGGGTGCCGACGGCCTCCAGCCTGACAGTGTCTCCGACGCTGAAACCTTCGAGCTCCATCACCTCCAGCACCGAGTCGCCACCTTTGGCAGCCTTAAGCAAGGTCGTCACCAGCGGTGGCAACGCCGAAGAACTTTCTCCGTTGGCATCGGCCTTACCAACTCCGCCGTCGTCGACTGCACCAGGTTGCTCATCGGAATTCTGATCCAGCGGCGGATTCGCTGGAACATCGTCGTCGGCATCAGCCTCGCCACTTCCCTTATGGTCGCCAACGCCTGGTTGCTCGCTTTCGCTGCTAGCATCGGGCTCACCAGTGCCGCCGTCGTCGCCGGCACCAGGTTGCTCATCGGGATTCTGATCCACAGGCGGCGTCGCCGAAGCCTCGTCGTCGGCATCGTCCTCGCCACTGCCGCCGTGGCCGCTAGCACCTGGCTGCTCACTGGAACTGCGAGCCTGACCTGGACTGGTCATCGCGAACAGCCTCCAACAACTGTCGAACGTGCTCTCGCACTCGCCCTTGTACCTGTAGCAGCTTCCGCGCCCGGGCCCAGCACTCGCTGTCCGAGTGCTGGAAGTTGAACAGGACACACCCGTCCTCGGCCGCGCAGCGCTCGCCGCAGGCGTCCATCGAGTCCTCGGTGGAGGAGGACGCCACGAGGTCCTCCCGATCAGAGCACCCCGTGCCGTTGTCGACCCACCTCGGCACAGCCGCGCTCACCGCGGAGCCCAGCACCGACCGCACCACGGCCGCGCACGCGAGGCCCGACGCGGCCACGAGCGCGCCGGCTCCGGCGAGCGCGGCGCCGCCCGCGAGCGGGCACATCCGGCGCCGGCACCCTGCCGCCAGAAGCGACGGCAGCCCGTCGGAGTCGGCGCCGGCCTCGGCTCCGCCCGCCCCCTCGCGCGGCACCGAGCGCCCCCGCTCGAGGCCTCGGCGCGGCACGCCGGCGTCCCCGTGCCCTGCGGACAGCATCGGCTGCTCCGCGTCGGCGGGAGGCGGCCGCATCGTCGTGGGGCCGCTCGTCCTTATGCGCGGGAGGCGGAGGTTGAGCCTTGAGCCGGATCCCTTGAGCCAAAATGGCTACGGAGGGCCTCCCTGAGGCCATCTTGGGGGCCTCCTGGGCCGGCTTCGGGGCCTCTTGGGCCGTCTCGGGGGGTTCGTTGAGCCCCAGAGGCCGACCCTTTTGGGCCGTCTGGGGCCCTCTTAGGTCTCTCTTGGGCTGTCTTGGGGCTCCGCGGGGGCGTCTGGGGCGCTGTGAAGACGAAGCCAGCGGGTATGCTGGAAACGTACGTTTTACGAAGGAAATGAGCAGATTTGTGCCTCTTGAAGGCTCTCTCGGGGCCCTCTTCGGCCATCTTCAAGCCATCTCGGGCCCTCTGGGGCCTCGCGGAGGCTGTCTTGAGAGCCTCATGGAAGCCACTTACTTGGGGCCTTTTGTGGCCTCTTCGGAGGCTTCTGGAGACTGAGGGCTGGAATTTTCGGCGAGGGGGCCACGATCCTCGTGAGGGGTGCCAGAAAATGGCCCGGGGGGGCCCCCCATGGCGACCAGAGGCACCAGCCGGGCCCCCCCCCCCGGCCTACTCCGATATATCTATATATATATATATATACATATATATATATATATGTATATATATATATGTGTGTATATATATATACATTTGTATGTATGTATGTATGTATGTATGTATGTATGTATGTATGTATGTATGTATGTATGTATGTATGTATGTTTGTATGTATGTATGTGTGTATGTATGTATGTATGTATGTATATATATGTGTATATATATATATATATGTACACACATCTACGTGTGCTATGAAACCAGCCGGCCCTTCGGCGTGTGTGAGACACCGTCGTCGTCTTCGTGGTCGTTGTCGATCCCAAAGAAGCACCGGGGCGGTTCCAGGGCAGCTTGCCGCCCCCCAGGGGTCCTGGCGGGTCCTGGGGGTGCTCCCCCTGTGGAGCAGGGGGACAGGTGGGTGACCCCCCCTGGGGGGGGTGTCCTGGTGGGGGCCCACAGCACCCACGAGACTCATATCCGAGGCTGCTGCAGCAAGGTGGCAGCAGGACGCGGAGAGGGCACGGCGGCCTTCTCCTGCTCCTCCTCCTCCTCCTCCTCCTCCTCCTCCTCCTCCTCCTCCTCCTCCTCTTCCTCCTCATCCTCGTCCTTTCCCGAGCCATACAATAACAACTTGCGTGGAACCCCTCTCGGGCCCATCTTGGGGCTCTCTTGGGCCGCCTTTGGAGCCTCTTGGGGCGTCCTGGGTCTCTGGTGGGGGCTTCTTGGAGCTCTCTTGGCGCCTCCTGGAGCCTCTTGGGGCCGAAAGCTCGGAATTCTACAGTGGCTTTCTCCCTCTGGGACCCCTCTCGGGCACGCCTTGGGGCTCTCTTAGGCCATTTTGGAGTCCAATTTTGCCGTCCTGGGCGCCTCGTGAACCGTCTTGGAACTCTCTTGGGGGCCACCTAGGCCGTCTTGGGAGCCTCTTCGGACGTGTTGGACGCGGTGAAAACCCAACAGGCGACCATGCGAAAAGTATACGTTTTCCCATAGGAATGGGACCATTTTTGCTTCTTGGACCTCTCTTGGGGTGCCTCTCGGAACGTCTTGGGCTGATTTTGGAAGCCTTTTGGCGCCTCTGGGCGGCGTTTTGGCGCCTCCTGGGATGTGTTGGGCCGGAAGCTCGGAATTCGAGAGTGGCTTTCTCCTTCTGGGACCCCTCTCGAAGTCGTCTTGGGGTTCTCTTGGGCCGTCTTGGGGCCGTCCTGAGCCACTCGTGCGCAGCCTTGGAGCGCTCCCGGAGGCCTCCTAGGCCGTCTTGGAGGCCTCTTGGGCCGTCTTGGACGCGGTGAAAGCCCAAGATGCGAACATGCGAAAAATATACGTTTTCCCATAGGAATGGCACGATTTTTGTTTCTTGGACCTCTCTTGGGGTGCCTCTCGGAACGTCTTGGGGTGCTTTTGGGAGCCTTTTGGCGCCTCTTGGCGGCATTTTGGCGCCTCCTGGAGCCTCTTGGGCCGGAAGCTCGGAATTCGAGGTTGGCTTTCTCCGTCTGGGACCCCTCTCGAACTCGTCTTGGGGCTCTCTTGGGCCGTCTTGGGGCCGTCCTGGGCCACTCGTGCGCAGCCTTGGAGCGCTCCCGGAGGCCTCGTAGACCGTCTTGGGCGCCTCTTGGGCCGTCTTGGACGCGGTGAAGGCCCAAGAGGCGAACATGCGAAAAATATATGTTTCCCCATAGGAATGGCACGATTTTTGCTTGGGCCTCTCTTGGGCTGCCTCTCGGAGCGTCTTGGAGGCTTCTGGGACCTTCTTGGTGTTATGACAGGCGTCTTGGAAGGCATCCGGAGCCATCGGAGCGCGTTCCGAAGCCGCCTGCGAACGATCTTGGACGGCGTCCTGCGGTCCGACGAGCCTCCGGGCCCCCCGGGGCCCACATTTGCGGTCGGGGTCCCAGCCCCGGGCCCCCGGACCCGGTGCGCCGTTATATGTATATTTCGCATTTTCACCCACCCAGTACAACGCTTCGTGGCCCAATAAGGAGCCCCACCGAAACCCCCAGTGGGACCTCCCGCATGCGTCCCCCACACCCAACTTGGCATTGTCACCCACCCAGCACAGCGCTTCGTGGCCCCATAGGGAGCTCCACCGGAGCCCCCAGTGGGACCGCCCGTATGCGCTCCCCACGCCCAATTTTGCATTTCCACCCACCCAGTACAGCGTTTCGTGGCCCCATAGGGAGCTCCACCGAAGCCCCAAATGGAACCGCCCGCATGCGCCCCCCACACCCAATTTGGCATTTTCACCCACCCACCCACTACAACGCTTCCGTGCCCCCATAGGGAGCTCCACCGAAGCCCCCAGTGGTACCGTCCAATTGCGTCCCCCACATCCAATTTGGCATTTTCACTCACCCAGTACAACGCTTCGTGGCCCAATAGGGAGTTCCACCGAAGCCCCCAGTGGGACCGCCCGCATGCGTCCCCCACACCCAACTTGGCACTGTCACCCTCCCAGCACAACGTTTTGTGGCCTCATTGGGAGCTCCACCGAAACCCCCATTGGGACCGCCCGCATGCGTCCCCCACACCCCGTTTGGCATTTTCACCCACCCGGTACAACGTTTCGTGGCCCCATGAGGGGCTCCACCGAGGCCCCCAGTGGGACCGCCCGCATGCGCCCCCCACGCCCAATCTGGCATTTTCACCGACCCAGCACAACGCTTCGTGGCCCCATAGGGAGCCCCACCGAAGCCCCCAATGGAACCCTCCGCATGCGTCCCCCGCACTTGATTTGGCATTGTCACACACCCAGTACAGCGCTCCGTGGGTCCATAGGGAGCTCCACCGAAACCACCAATGGGACCGCCCGAATGCGTCCACCATGCCCAATTGGGCATTTCACCCGCCCAATACAGCGCTCCGTGGCCCCATAGGGAACTCCACCGAAACCCCCAGTGGGACCGCCCGCATGAGTCCCCCACAGGGAGCTCCACCGAAGCCTCCAGTGGGACCGCCCGCACGCGTCCCCCACATCCAATTTGGCATTTTCGCCGACCAAGCACAGCGCTTCGTGGCCCCATAGGGCGCCCCACCGAAGCCCCCAGTGCGGCCGCCCGCATGCGCCCCCCACACCGAATTTGGCATTTTCACCAACCCTTTACAACGCTTCGCCTTCGCGGCCCCATGGGGAGCTCCACCGAAGCCCCCAATGGGACCCCCCGCATGCGTCGCACACGCCTAATTTGGTATTTTCACCCACCCAGTGCAACGTTTCGTGGCCCCATAAGGGAGCTTCACGGACGGCCCCAGCGCTACTGCACGCATGCGTTTCCCCCGCCCAGCGCAGCGCTTCGTGGCCCCATAGGGAGCTTCACGGAAGAAGATATTCGCAATTGCGGTACCCACAACTTCATATGGTCGGGTCGTTCGCCAGGATATTTTTTGGGGGTGCCGACAAAAACGCTTTGGCCCCGAAAATTACCCAGCGACGTACCCAACCCACGTGCATCAAATGGCAAGAGGAGCATGCCAACATTAGCAGGAACAACGGCAGTGTAGACGCGGCGATTTGCTGTGCAAGCTACATGGGATGCGCATGCGTTGCGCGATTCACAGGACGACGATCGAAAGAACGAGGCTTGAGGCCCCAGGATCGAAGAAGAACGGGCACGGGAACGATGGGGTAGGAGAGGGATGGAATGGAGGGCGGGGGGGGCGAAAGGCCATCGCGGAAGCAGCAGCATGCATGGAGAAGGTGGGGCGGGGAATAGGACGACGATGAAAGTGGCGGGAGGAGACAGAAGACTGCCGCGTTTTTCAAGTGCGAGCTAAACCCGCAGCGCTGCCTGCGCCATGTCGTCGCAGAGTTCCACATGATAAAACTTGTTTAGAGTGCAAGGAACGAGCGAGGCGTAGCTCGCCCGCTAGCTTCTCCGCCTCCTTCCCGCACATTTCAGCGCGGGAGCTGAACGCTCGCAGGCGCGCCGCCAGGTCTGCGGGCGGCCCGCGGGAAAGAAACTCAAGGCCGGGGTCGCGTATCATCAATCGGTTGTCCATCGTCCAAAGTTGCACTGGCGACGTACTGGTTGAGCGCGGAGCGAGCAGCATCACGCGCGTGCCTGAACGCCACGCAGGTACAGTGCACGCGCGATTGGGACTTCAGGTCGATCACGCGCGTCTCCACCAGGCTTGGCAACACCACGCGACTGAGGATCTCACTGCGGTCTGCCATGCTGCTGTCCGCGAATGCAATGCGCTGCCTGCAAGTAAGGCGGCGGCGTCCACTTGTCTCAGAAGATGTTCCCGCGGGCCCGAAGGGCGACCGCCAGCTCGAGCCGCGGCGCCGGCAGGCCAGATAAGGATCATGCAACAGCAAAGACGATGACAGAGCAACGAGGTATCGGCGAGTGCATGACCGGCCTCCGTTTCCTGCACTTCTTTCCTGTAGCTCCCCTAGCTCATCGAGCTCAGCAGATGTTTCTGCGGGTCCGAAGGACGACCGCCAGCTCGAGTCGCAGCGCCGACGAGCTGCATCCACATCAGGCAACACCCCAGGAGACATTGGCACACAACGATTTGACGTCAGCCAGTGCCAGACCACTCCATGTCTAGTTCCTCGCACACATACAGTCGATCGCAGATGCGGGATAATCGAAGTAGAATGACGGGTCCAATCTGCGTCCGCGTAGGACGTCACTATGCTGGACCCCGCAGCAGGTCTCGAAAGTGGCGACAGTTTCATGGGCCCCACAGCAGCCCTCGAAAGTGGCGACAGTTTCACAGATCGTAGCCCCCCAGCGCTGGCGAGGTCTAATCTGAGTCCCCGTAGGCGTCACTCCGCTGGCCCCCCAGCAGCCTCGAAAGTGGCGACAGTTTCACAGATTGCAGCCCCCCAGGGATGGCGAGGTCTAATCTGAATCCCCGTAATTAGGGCGTCACTCCGCTGGGCCCCCCAGCAGC
>CAUYUJ010017864.1:0-30000 GCA_963575745.1 Prorocentrum cordatum
GCACACACACACACACCACCCCCCCCCCCCCCCCCCCCCCCCCCCCCCCCCCCCCCCCCCCCCCCCCCCCCCCCCCCCCCCCCCCCCCCACCCACCCCCCCACCCCCCCCCCCCCCCACCCCTCCTCCCTCCTGAATCTCCGTGCAGGTCGAGGTCATCGAGCATTCGCCGCCACGTGGCAGTCGAGTCGGGTGCGGCGTGCCCCGTGCGCGGGTGCGAGAGCAGCATGCCGTGCTACGGTCGGCGGAGATCTTTTGCCTTTGCCCTCATTCGGGGCTCAAGAGATGGGGGTCAATGCAAACGGGGGTCAGCCAGGGCACTGGATCCTGCAGGATCTTGCGAAGACCCCCTCTGGCTGACCCGGATTAGCGAGCCGCTCGCGGCCGCGAGGCGGCCGCGCATACCGGCTGACCCGGGTTTGCGAAGACCTGCGTTGCAGTTTTTTTTATCCTGCATTGCAGTTTTTTGGTTTCCATCTGGGCCGGGTCCGGATTGACCCGGGTCAGAATATCTCCGATTTGCCCTCATCCCGTCTTTCGCCCTTGTCGCGCTCCCCGTCCTCGTGGTGCGTGGGCCAGCCGCGGCAAGTCTCACGCCTTCGCCAGCCAGGGCTTCAAAGGTGTTCGTCAGCCTTGGGTCCGTTCGGGAGGGCTGCCGGCTTCGTGAGGCACTTCCTGGAAGCTTCAGAGGAGCTTTTTTTTCGAGAAGGCAGCTGCGCCGATGCCTGGCCATGCCAGTCCTGGGCCTATGATCGGGGTAGATGCATTCCCTTCCTGACCGTGCCAGGCGGACGTTCACACCGACTCGTGGGCCTGGGGATGACCCGGCAAGGATCGGTTCATGTGTACAGTTTGACGTCCTCCTACCTCGCCCTGCCCTGTTCCGCGCGCCGCCGAGATCGCCCCTGAACTCGGGGTCTGGGCCTCCCCCGGAGCTCGTTTTTCGGGTCCTGCCATGGCTCGACGAGAGTTTCTGGGGACGCCCAGAAACCTGCGAGTGGACGACATCGACTGGTCAGGCTGGGTTGCGCACAGACAGCCCCGCCAGGCAGTCCCGGCTGGCCTCAGCAGGCCCCCCCAGTAGCCTGGGGCGGTCTCAACGCCGACACCCTGCGGCGCGGCGCGCCCCACAGGCAGCGCCAGAGGCGGCGCTGGGGTGTGGCGACTGCCCCAGACTGGGGCCCGTCGATGCCAGCTGGGACTCTTCGGGGGGCCTGTTGAGGCCAGCCGGGACGGCCTTGGGGGGCCGTCTGTGCGCACCCCCGACGTCTTACCAGCCTCGACAACGACCTGCCCTCAGAGCCCCCCCCCCACGAGCGCCGCACATCTCCGCCTCCGCGCCCTCGCGGTCTGCATTCCGGGGCGCGATCCCGCGGATGCGCGGTCGCACGGGTACGCTCCGCGCGGGGCATCCGCGAAGAACCGCCCCGTACCCGCGGGGTCGCGGCTCAGGGGCCCCGCCCGCGAGGCCGCGGATGCGGAGATGTTTCTCGCTCGCGAGACCCCCGAGCATCCCACCACCCACCACACCACCCCAACCCAACCCGAAGGCCTCCACTGGCCCTCCACTTCCAGTTGGGGGGGGTGTCGGGGAACACTGAGAAAACCCCGTATGGAACCCGTACCCTGCTCAACCTCCTCTTCCTCCTCCCTCCCTCCCTCCCTCCCTCCCTCCTCCTCCTCCTCCTTGTCCTCCTCCTCCTCCTCCTCCTCCTCCTCCTCGTGGTCGGGGTGGGTCGGGGTGGTCTGGCAGGCAGTCGGCGCCGTCGTCGCCTGCCGCCGCCCCCCCGCGCGGGCGCCGCCGAGCTGCATCGGGCCGCCGAGATCGGGCCGCCGCCCCAGCGGGCGAGAGGCGTGGTCCGTGGTGATCGAGCTGCTGGCGGGGGGCACCGAGGAGGCCGGCGGCCCCCCCTGGGGGGGCCGACCTCGCGGGGGGGGGGGGGAACGGGTCCTGCAGCCGAGGAGGAGGAAACGCCACAGGCGTGTGTTTGTTTTTGTTGGCGCGCCGCGCGGACTTCCTGGAGCCGCGCGGGGCCCCCCCTGGCGGCGCCTGCAGCGCCGCCCCTGGCGCGTTCCGCAGGCCAGGGAGGGGGGTCCATAGCGCGGATCCAAGAAGTCCGCGCGGAGCGCCGAACATTCATGTTTATGCAGTTTTTCCTCCTCCTCCTCCTCCTCCTCCTCCTCCTCCTCCTCCCTCCTCCTCCTCATCCTTCACTTCGCTCGGGAGGTCCCGAACGAAGTGAACCCCACCTCCCCCCCTTAGAAATCGTGGGGTGATGGGGTAGGGTTCGCATGCGGCCTCCTATTAATCCATTCTCTGGTGGCCTCTGTCCGGATCATAACGAAACCTCGCGAGCAGTGTGAACAAATGCCCCAGCTTCGTACCCGAGTGCCCGATCCGTCGTGGCGGCACACCTCTTGGAGGGAAGCGGCCCCGAGGTTTGTTTCGCCGTCTCAGGGCTCTCGGGGCCTTCCACGGGCCCCAGAGCTGTCAGAAAAACCGACCCAGGATGACGAACCCGTCCGGAGGGAAGGCAGGCCCCAGGCTCAAGGGCCCGTTCCCCTCAGGACCCGCTTCCCTCCTGCTGACCACCGCGCCCGCAGGGCGCGCGGTCTCTCGCTGGAGTCGGCCGGGGGTCAGAGGTGGCCCAGCATTGGTGCCAGCGAGCAGGAAGGGAGGGCGTGTTCGAGGTGCTGGGCTCGAGGAGTGTGTGTGTGTGTGTGTGTGTGTGTGTGTGTTTTGTTCGGCCTGGGGGCTTCTTTCGGGCCTCGGGACCGTCAGAAACAGATGTGGGGTGAACAACTGCACCAGATGGACCCCAGGAAGGGTCCGGTGACCAGGCGTTGCAAGCTTTCCATTCAGGCGCAAATGGACGCTGATTTCCACGAAGACATGGGCAACTACTGGAAATGGAAGGGAAGGGGAGAAAGCAGAACATATTATTGCAATATGGGGGATCCTGGAATTCGTGTTTGATCGATTTTTGTCTCCCTGGTCACCTTGGGCTTCTCCCTCCCCTCAGATCCGGTCGTTGCCATTGTTCCACGACGTTCGACCTCGGCTGGTTTCGGCCTCCGGGGCCCTCACAGATCGATCGGGTTCGAGAACTGGCGCAGAAAGATGGAGTCTAGGGTTAAATCGGGCATGTTCAAGAATAGTGAAAAATAGTCTGGGGACGATTTTTCGTGCCCTTCGGACTGTTTGATTATTTTGGTGACTATGTTTGGTTTTTCTTCCAAAATCCGTCTGTAGGAGGACATGCCCGACCTAAGTCTAGTGCTCCAGGCTTGTTTTTTTCGCCGTGTTGTGATTTTTCGCGCCCTCGGTTGTGAGGGTCCCTCCCTCCCTGCCTCCTCCCTCCCTGTCGCCTCCCTTGGAATTGGGTGGCGAAGGGCAGACATAACCTTTTTGCGTGTGTACGATTCGGCTTCTATTTGCTATGGTCGTGCTGAAGTCGTACCTCGTCGTCGCGTGGCTCGCGGAGTTTTTGGGCTGGGAGGCATCAGGTCAGCATCCAGGTAAGACATCGTCTTGGGATTCCACTCCACTCAACTCCTCCCCCCTTCCCCCTCCCTTCCCCTCCTCTTCCTCCTCCTGCTCCTCCCTGCCAGCTGTCTTCTTCCCTCCTCCCTCTTTCTTGCTTCCTCCGTCCTCCGTTCTCCCCCCCTCCCCCCCTCCCCCTGTCCCTGCCCTTCAGGTGGTGCAGTATTTCGCCGCCCACACTATCGTGACCAAGCTGCAGGATGCCAGTTCTAGCGCTGGAGCACGAGGGGGCCAGGAGATTAGCAAGACGGATGGGTCTGCAGGAGAACGAGGAGGGCAGGGAGAGTGGCCGAGGCATGAGGGGAGGAGGAGGATGTGGAGGTTAAGGATGGGGAGGGTTGGTGATGCTGCTGCTGCTGACGACAATGATGAGGATGAGGATGATGATTAGGATGATGATGGTGATGATGATGATGCTTCTGACTAAACTGATGATGATGCTGATGCTGATGCTGATGATGGTGACGATGATGACGACGATTATGCTGATGATGCTGATGACGATGTTGATGATGGTGATGATGATGATGACGATGCTGATGATGGCGATGATGGTGACGATGATGATGTGGATGATGCTGATGACCATGCTGCTGATGCTGATGCTGATGCTGATGATGCTGTTGATGACGGTGGTGACGGTGATGCTGATTATGATGACGACGACGGCGACGATGATGATGCTGGTGGTGGTGATGGTCATGATTATGATGGTGGTGGTGGTGATGATGATGATAATGATGTTGATGGTGATGCTGCTGATAATGCTGATGATGCTGTTAATGATGGTGGAGACGATGATGCGGCTGCTGCTGCTGACTGTGCTGACGGACTGCTGCTGATTCTGATTTGGATGATGATGTGGTGGTTGTGGTTGAGGTGGTTGTGGTGGTGGCGGTGATGATGATGATGATGATGATGCTGATGATGATGATGATGCTGATGATGATGATGATGATGATGACGATGCTGATGGTGGTGATGATGATGATGATGATGATGATGATGATGATGGTGATGAGACGGAGGAGGATGAGGTTGAGGAGGAGGACGAGGTGGAGTAAGGAGAGGGAGAGGGGAGGGGGGGGGGGCATGACGGAGGAAGATGAGTAGGGTGAGCGACGGGGATGGAATTTTGATGATGGTGGTGTTGGTGGCGATGATACTGATACTGATACTGCTGATGCTGATGATGCTGATGATGCTGATTATGATGACGATGCTGGTGATGCTGATGATGATGCCGATGACGATGCTGCTGATGATGATGATGATTATGAATATGGTGATGACGATGCTGCCGCCGACGATGGCGATGATGCTGATGACGGCGATGATGCTGATGGTGATGATGATGATGATAATGATGATGATGTTGATGTTGATGGTGATCATTCTGATGCTAACGATGATGCGGTTGATGATGATGATAATGATGCTGATGATGATTATGATGCTGATGATGCTGATGCTGATGATGGTGATGACGATGGTGATGATGATGATTATGATGATGATGATGATGATGATGATGATGATGATGATGATGATGATGATGATGATGATGATACCGATTACGATGTCGATGACGACGATGATGATGCTGATATTGATGATGATGGATGACGTGACGATGACGATGATGCTTATGATGATTATGATGATGCCGATGCTGCTGATTACGCTTCTGCTGTTCATAACGACGATGATGATGCTGCTGCTGGTGATGATGATGATTGTGATGGTGATAGTGATGATGCAGATGATGATGATGATGATGATGATGATGATGATGGTGATGATGATGATGATGATGCTGACGATGATGATGATGATGATGATGATGATGATGATGAGTGATGATGATGATGATGATGATGATGATGCTCATGATGATGCTGATGATGAAGCTGATGCGGATGCTACTGATGATGGTGATGCTGATGATGCTGCTGCTGATGATGATGCTGAGCATGCTGATTATGATGCTGGTAACGATGATGGTGATGGTGAGGCTAATGATGATTTTGAGTTTGATGGTAATGCTGATGATGATGTTGACGATGATATTGATGCTGATGTTGATTAAACTTATGATGATGTTGATGCTGCTGATGATGATACCGTGGATAATGCTGCTGCTGATGCTGATGATGATGATGATGATGATGATGACGCTACTGATGCCGATGATCTCGGTGATGACGACGACGATGCTCATGATGATGGTTAGTATCTGCTGCTGCTGCTGCTGTTGATGCTGATGCTGTTGTTGATGCTGATGCTGATGCTGCTGCTGCTGATGATGATGCTGCTGATGATGATGCTGATGATGATGATGATGATGATGATCATGATGATGATCATGATGATGATGATGATGATACTGATGATCATGATGAGGATGATTATGATAATGATCATGATTATGCTGATGAGTATGATTCTGGTTATGATTCTGATTCTGATGATGTTGATGCTTATCTAAGACGCCTACGGCGAATCACCGCCGCCCCCTGCCTTTGTGGAAGCGCCTATGTGGCCGATCGTTGAGGCCAGACCTGCCAAGCCATCGGACCATGTGTTCCCCGAATCGGTTTGGAAAGCCTTCGGGGAACACGTGGGCATCTGGAAGGTCATCTTGGCCGTGTTGGAGGCCTCTTGGGCGACCGTTTGGCGTTCTCTTGGGGCTCTTGGGCCGTCTCGGGCCGTCGGAAGGCCGAAAAGAAGGACATGTCAAAATCCGTGGAAAAACCTACGGAGCATCAATGATTTTGGCCTCTTCTGGCCTTCTGGAGGCCCTCTTGGGGGCCTCTTGGGCCCTTTTGGGCCAGCTTCGAGCCAACTTCGGCCATCTTGGTGGGTTGCTGGCACGTCTGACGCCGTCGGGAGCCGTCTTGGGGGCCTTTCTGGGCCAACGGGGGACCCTCTTGGGGCGCTTCGGGGCCGTCTTGGAGGCCATCTTGGGCGTCTTGGAGGCCATCTTGGGCGTGTTGGAGGCCTCTTGGGCCGTCTTGGGGCCCTCTTGGGGCCATCTTGGAGGCCACTTGGGCCGTCATGGGGCCCTCATGGGGGCCTCTTGGGCGATCTTGGGGGCCTCTTGGGCCGTCTTGGGCCGTCGGAGTGCCGAGAAGAAGCACATTCCAAAATCCTTCAAAAACCTAAGGAACATCACTGATTTTGGCCTCTTCGGACCCTCCTGGAGGACCTCTTGGAGGCCTCTTGGGCCGTCTGGGAGGCCTCTGGGGGGCCTCTTGGGCCGTCTTGGGCCGTCTTGGACTCTATTGGGCCTTTGGAAGCCGTCTTGGACCATCTAGGTCGGACTTGGAGGCCATCTTGGACCATTGTGGGGGCCATCTTGGACCATCTTGGCCACCAAGCCATCGGACCATGTGTTCCCCGAATCGGTTTGGAAAGCCTTCGGGGAACACGTGGGCGTCTTGAAGGTCATCTTGGCCGTCTTGGAGGCCTCTTGGGCGATCTTTCGGCGATCTCTGGGGGCTCTTGGGCCGTCTCGGGCCGTCGGAAGGCCGAAAAGACGGAACTGTCGAAATCAGTGAAAAACCTAAGGGACGTCAATGTTTTTGGCCTCTTCTGGCCTTCCTGGAGGCCCTCTTGGGGGCCTCTTGGGCCCTTTTGGGCCAGCTTCGAGCCAACTTCGGCCATCTTGGTGGGTTGCTGGCACGTCTGACGCCGTCGGGAGCCGTCTGGGGGGCCTTCTTGGGCCAACGGGGGACCCTCTTGGGGCGCTTCGGGGCCGTCTTGGAGGCCATCTTGGGCGTCTTGGAGGCCATCTTGGGCGTGTTGGAGGCCTCTTGGGCCGTCTTGGGGCCCTCTGGGGGCCACCTTGGAGGCCACTTGGCCTCTTGGGCCGTCTGGAGCCGTCGGAATGCCGAGAAGAAACACATTCCAGAATCATTCAAAACCTAAGGAAAATCAATGATTTTGGCCTCTTCGGGCCCTCCTGGAGGACCTCTTGGAGGCCTCTTGGGCCGTCTGGGCGGCCTCTGGGGGGCCTCTTGGCCCGTCTGGGGCCCTCTTGGACTCTCTTGGGCCGTCTTGGAGGCCGCCTTGGACCATCTTGGGCGGACTTGGAGGCCATCTTGGACCATCTTGGAGGCCATCTGGGGCCATCTTGGCCATCTTGGAGGCCATCTTGGAGCCGTCTTGGGCAGAAAATTGGGGCCGTGGAAAAAATCCCGGGACCCCAGCGGGACGGGCCGAAACCCACTGGGAGAGTTCTTTTGGAAAAAGAACCAGAACCACAACCGATAGGATTCGGCACGCCGGGCACCCCTTCGCTAAAGCAGAAGGGGGCGGCGGATTCAATGGACTTCGGCCCATCCCGCCACCGTGCCTGCGATGTGGGCCAGAGTTTTCATGGATCGTTTTGGCCGTCTGGAGGCCATCTTCGGCCGTTTTGGAGTGCTCTTTTGCCGTGTCGTGGCCCTTGCAGGTTCTTTGGGGCGCTCCTTTGGCTTTTGTGTGGGTCCTGATGCCCGCGCCCGGGAGTTCTTACCAGGGGGACTACTTGTCCTCCGGGACCCCGAGGGATCGCCTAGCGCGCGAATTCATGATAGTGTGCAAGTCCTGAACCTCTCACTGGAGCCCCCAAGGGTCGCCCAGCGCGCTCGAATTGATGATTCGGTGGGGGCGCTGATTAAGGAATGTGCCCAGGTGGCTTCAGACGCTGGAGAATTCCTTATCTGATGAGGACGGTGGTGGTATCCATGGCCAAGCCTCGATTGGCCATGCATATCACCGCCGCCCGCATCAGATAAGTCTTTGGCCCCTAGTTCCAACCGCCGATCCCGGCAGTACATATTCGGACGCTCTGGAAAGCAAGTGCATTTTCTTTTTTGGTTCGTGGGTCTATCATGTTATCCGTGTCCCATGGCACCCAGAGGCCGCGGACACGCGGTCCAGTGGCACTGGCATCCTGCTGGGAGGGCGCCTGGGCGACCTGAGGGAGCGCGGCGGCGCTGAAATGTTGCTTTGGGCCCTAGGGGGCGTCACGCGCTTTCAGGACGATTGAGAAGCTGGTGCTTGAGAAACAATGTGTCCCGGCTGCCTGCGACACGTCCCACCAACATGCCAGCTCAGCACTGGGTGGCGACTGTTCGAGGGGCGCACGTGTGACACATCTCGTGCCCCCAGGAGAGCCGTAGCATGTGACGCTCTTCCGCGTCGTGTCAGTGTGTCTCTCCTCGTCCTCGGTATTGGCCTTGTCCATTCGTACTGCTGCCTTCTCTTCACTGTCTTCATGCCCGACCTCCTCGCCATTTCTCCTCCCTCTTGCCCGATCCTCTGTGTGGCGACGGTTGGAGCAGCGCCCAGAAGACGTTCACATGTGACACCTCGGCCGTTTTGGGGCCTGTGTTGGGATGCTGTGAGGCCGTCCTGGGGCAGACTAGGGTGCTGCTGCCTCGGCTTCGGATGCTGCTGCTGACGACGATAATGATGACGATGATGGTGATGATGATGATGATGATTATGATGATGATGATGATGATGATGATGATGATGATGATGATGATGATGATGAATACGATGCTGCTGATGACGATGTTGATGATGATGTTGATGATGATGCCGATGATGATAATGACTAAGACTAAGATAGTCATGATGGCGATGATGATGCTGATGATGATGACGATGATGATGGAGAATGTGGTGATGCTGACGAAGATGACGATAGTTGTGATGATAAAGATAATGGTAATATGGATGATGCTGATGATGATGGTGACAGTACTCGTGATGGTAATGGTGATGACGATGTCCATAACGATGACAATGGCTATAGTGTCGGTAATGCCGGCGACGACGACGATGATGATGATGATGATGATGATGATGATGATGATGATTACGCCCTTGATGCTGATGACGACGTTGCTGATGATGGTTTTGGTGGCGATGCTGATGATGATGATGATGATGATGATGATGATGATGATGATGATGGGGAGGAGGGTGTTGATGATGATGAAGATGTTGATGATGATGCTGCTGCTGATAGTGAGGCTGCTGATGCTGATGCTGCTGATGATGACGATGCTGACGATGATGATGCTGGTGACCACGATCGTGATGGTGATGATGATGCTGATGTTGATGCTGCTGATGATGCTGTTGCTGATGATGATGATTATGATGATGCTGCTGATGATGATACTGATCATTATTATTATCATTTTTTTATTATTGTTGTTTCTCATGGTTATTTGCTCTTATCCTCGTCATTATACTTACCATTATTATCATTATTGTTACCATCGCTCTCGTTGTTATTCTCACGTTTCTGATGATGATTATGATGATGATGATGATGATGATGATGATGATGATGGCGCTGCTGATGATGATTCTGATGATGATGATGCTGATGCTGATGACGATGAGGACGATGAGGATGATGCTGAGCAGGAGGATGAAGAGGAAAAGGAGGAGGAGGCGGAACAGGAGAAGATGAGGAGGAGTAGGATCAGGAGGAAGGGGGACAGGACAATGCAGAGGAACGACGTAACATGTGGCACCTGCTGCCCGGAGGTTCCAGGAATTCGTGGACGGTCACCTGATGGTTACGATGATGACGCTGTCGATGGTGCTTACGATGATGGTTACGGGCGGTAACAATGATAATGGTGTCGATGATGACGGCGACGATGATGGTGCTGATGATGATGATGGTGATGATGATGGTGATGCTGATGACGATGCTGCTGATGGTGGTGGTGGTGATGCTGATGATGATGTTGTTGATGATGATACTGATGGTGATGATGGTGATGCTGATGACGCTGATGATGACTACGATGTTGCTGCTGATGATGCTGCTGATGATGATGTTGCTGACCATGATGATGCTGCTGCTGATGATGTTGATGATGATGACGATGATGATGATAATGGTGATGATGATGCTGCTGCTATGATGATGAAGATGATGATCGTGATGATATGGTGATGATGGTCATGATGCTGCTGCTGCTGATGATGATGCTGGTGCTAATGCTGATGATGCTGCTGATGATGATGATCCTGATGATTATGGTGATGATGGTGATGATGGTGATGATGATGATAATGATAATGATGCTGATGCTGATGCTGATAATTATGAAGATTATGATGACGATTCTGATGATGGTTTTGCTGATGATGAAGATGTTGATGATGATGCTGCTGCTGATAATGATGATGCTGCTGCTGATGATGATGATGCTGCTGCTGATGATGACGATGCTGACGACGATGATGCTGGTGACCACGATGGTGATGGTGATGATGCTGATGATGACGCTGGTGATGATGCTACTGCTGATGATGATGATTATGATGATGCTGCTGATGATGATACTGATCATGATTATTCGAATTATTTCCATAGTTGTTGTTTCTCATGATTATTTGTTCTTATCATCTTCAGTCTAATTATCATTATTATCATTATTGTTACCATCGCTCTCATTGTTATTCTTACGATTATGATGCTGATTATGATGATGATGATGGCGCTGCTGATGATGATGATGATGCTGATAATGATGCTGATGCTGATGACGATGAGGACGATGAGGATGATGCTGAGCAGGAGGATGAGGAGAAGGAGGAGGAGGCGGAACAGGAGAAGATGAGGACGAGTAGGATCAGGAGGAAGGGGGACAGGACAATGCAGAGGAACGACGTAACATGTGGCACCTGCTGCCCGGAGGTTTCAGGAATTCGTGGACGGTCACCTGATGGTTACGATGATGACGCTTTCGATGGTGCTTACGATGATGGTTACGGGCGATAACAATGATTATGGTGTCGATGATGACGGCGACGATGATGGTGCTGATGATGATGATGATGGTGATGATGATGATGATGGTGATGCTGATGACGATGCTGCTGATGGTGGTGGTGGCGATGCTGATGATGATGATGATGTTGTTGATGATGATACTGATGGTAATGATGGTGATGCTGATGACGCTGATGATGACTACGATCTTGCTGCTGATGATGCTGATGATGATGATGTTGCTGACTATGATGATGCTGCTGCTGCTGATGATGGTGATGATGATGATGACGATGATGATGATGATGATGATGATGATGATGATCATGATGATATGGTGATGATGGTGATGATGATGCTGCTGATGATGATGCTGGTGCTACTGCTGATGATGCTTCTGCTGCTGATGATGATGATCCTGATGATTATGGTGATGATGATGATGATGGTGATGATGATAATGATGATGTTGCTGATGGTGATGATGATGATGAGGATGATGATGCTGATGCTGATGACGATTCTGATGATGATGATGATAACGACGATTCTGATGATGATGATAATGATGATGACGAAACTGATGCTGACGATATGGTGGTGATGATGATGATGATCATGATGATGATGGTGATGCTGATGCTGCTGATGATGATGATGATAATGGTGGTGGTGGTGGTTGTGATGATGATGATGATGTTGATGCTGCTGATGACGATGATGATGATGATGATGATGATGATGATGATGATGATAATGTTGGTGGTGGTGGTGGTGATGATGATGATGCTGATTCTGATGATGATGAGGATGATGATGATAATGACGATTCTGATGATGATGATAATGATGATGACGAAGCTGATGCTGACGATATGGTGGTGATAATGATGATGATGATGATCATGATGATGATGGTGATGCTGATGCTGCTGATGACGATGATGATGATGATGGTGGTGGTGGTGGTGATGATGCTGATGATGATGATGATGATGATGATGATGATGATGATGATGATGATTCTGATTCTGATGATTTTGATGATGATGATGATGATGATGATGATGAGGACGATCATGATGATGATGATGATGATGATGATGATGATGGTGATGGTGATGGTGATGGTGATGCTGATGATGATGATGATGATGATGATGATGCTGATCAGGAGGACGATGAGGAGAAGGAGGATAAGGAGGAGGTGGAAAGGAAAACGGAATATTCAGAGGAATGACGTAACATGTAACACCTGTTGCCCCGAGGTTTCAATAATCAGTGGACGGTCACCTTTTGATCGCTGCTATCTGCACTCTGTGTCACTGTGGCGAAGGTGTGAGCAACGCCCGGAAGACCGCACATGTGACACCTCGGCCGTTTTGAGACCGTCTTGGGCTACTGTGCGGTTTCTGGTGCATGCGACATATCTTCGTTTCTGGGGAGCACGCGGGAGGGGCTCTTGGGACACCCGTGGGCGCGGGATCCTTCCCCCAGCGCTCCTCGGCGTTGCTCCTCGGCGTTGCTCGGCAAGTACGGCCTCTGGCGTTGCTCGGGGTTCCTCTTCCCAGGCAGTGCCAGGCAATGTCGGGCAATGCCAGGCAATGCCGAGCAAGGCCGATCAACGCCTAGCAATGCCGAGAAATGTCGAGCAGTGTCAAGCAATGCCAACCAATTTTAGGCAATGCCGAACACTGCCAAGCAATGCCAAGCAATTTCGAGCAATGCCGAGCAATGCCAAGCAACGCCATGGCAGGCAATGCCAAGAAGTGCCAAGGAACGCCAATCAACGCCAAGCAACGCCACGCAATGTCGAGCAATGCCGAGCAGAGCCAAGAAATGCTGGGCAATGTTAAGCAATGCCAAACAGTGCCAAGCAGCGCTAATCAAGCAATGCCGAGCAATGCCGAGCAATGCCAAGCAATGCCAAGCAATGCCAAGCAATGCACATCTTCGCATTGCTCATAACTGACTTGCATCGTTCTGGGAGAAAGGGGACCCCTAGTTGGGGTTGCGCCGTGCTCGTAGAGTAGTTTCTCATCCAGGGCCCAGAGGGCTGATACACGTATCAGCTTTCCTTTGAAGGCTCTACGTGGCCGCGAGAGGTGAACATTCTGACCGCTTGCACGAAAGCGTCAAGCTCCGCGTGTGCAGCTTCTTTCCGTGGCCGCCTTGGCCCAAGTCCTTTCAGGCGAGAGACCGCTCGAGACGTCCCCGGCTCTGCCCTGCACGACCTGCTGCCACGCTCCACAGCGGGCCATGCCGCGCGCCTCCGTCTTGATCTTCGCTTCCCTCGGCGCCGCCTCGGCCGCGGATGTGGCGCCAGCCTGCGCGCGGGACTCAGCGCTGCTCCAGGCCAGGGCAACCGTGACCAACAGCCCGCACGAGGGCCACGTCAGGGTCGAGCGACAGATGGTGGGCTGCTTTCCCCGTGCCGCCGGCGACATGGACGACCAGCAGAGCTTCCAGGACACGACGTGCGTGAGCGCGGCGAGGCGCAACAGCTCGCTGCAGCCCTGCCGCAGCGGGATGCCTTTCTTCCGGCTCCCCATGCAGAAGCAGCAGTCTTCTTCGGATTGCTTCATGTTCTGTCTCTCCAAGGGCCTCGACCTCTCGGGCCTGGTGCACAGCGAGCGCGCGGGGCTCTCCGAGTGCCGGTGTGGCGCCACGAGGGCCAACAGGGCGGCCTGGTACGAGTTGACGCCGCCTCCTGGGCTGCTCTTGCCGAACGGCTCCGTCGATCCAGACGACAACGAGCACTGCAAGATGCTGGTGTGGCAGTACACGGGGCCTCTGGAGGACGGGGCAGTACCGACGGTGCTCACAGAGCTGAGCACGGGCGACGAGGCGTACATCGACGGGATTGCAGTGGGCGTGGACCCTCATGAGATCACGGAGGAGGACGGGGCCGGCGAAGGGACCCCGACGGTGCACCCAGACACGTTGGCCAATTTGTCGCTCCTCGGCGTCAAAGGGTTGTGTGAGGATCACACCCAGACGGGCGTCGGGAACAACATGCCTTGCTCCCAGGCCAAGACCTGGTGCAACGCCGCAGGCGATCTTGGCTTGGCCGTGCGCGGCGCCTGCCCCTTCAGCTGCGGCCTCTGCACCCAAGCCTACGGCTGGATGCCGTGTTACCCCCACCCTTGCAGCCCCGGGGGCGGGCCTTGGACGACCAAGGTCGGCAACGTGGTCAACATCAACTACTACTTCGACAACCTCGACGCGGACAGACAAGCGGCGTTCAACAAGGCCAAGGACGAGTGGGAGTCCAAGACGTGCGTGAGGTTCACATACAGCTCCGCCACACCGCGCATGAGGATCACGGTCACCAACCAGGCAACGTGCTCCGCCTTCGTGGGGTTCCCTGGCTCGGACGGGACTCTTGACGTGAACCTCGGTTGGTGCAACAGTTTGACTCATTGGGGCAATATTGCCCACGAGCTCGGCCACGCTCTGGGCATGAACCACGAGCAGAACCGGCCCGACGGCCCAGGCCAGACCAACACCCCGGCGGGGTGGAAGGGCCCTCACCTGCGAGTCAAGTGGCAAAATATCGATACGGTTTGGAGGCCCCAGTGGGAGGGCCAGAAGCGCAGCTACTATGGCTCCCAGACCGCTGGCTACTCGGCGTACGACTACGGATCGATTATGCACTACGGCCTGGGGGACAACGCCGACGCCACCAATTCTGCCTGGCAGAGCGTGCCAGGGCAACGAGATGGGCTCTCCGCTGGCGACATCGCCCAGTTCCAGGACATGTACCAGTGCGGCGATTCGGCGCCGCAGCCCACGCCTGCGCCAGCGCCGACCCCTCCCCCGCCGACCCCCGGGCCTGCGCCTGCTGGGTGCGTGGACAGCACCGAGAACCCCTGGGGCCAGTCCTGCGCCGCGTGGCTGGCGCAGGGCGCGTGCGCTGAGTCGGATGGCATCCGGCAGCACTGCAAGGTGAGCTGCCAGCAGTGCGTTTCGGAGACCCCCGCTCCGACCCCTGGGCCTGCACCCGCCGGGTGCGTGGACAGCACCGAGAACCCCTGGGGCCAGTCCTGCGCCGCGTGGCTGGCGCAGGGCGCGTGCGCTGTGTCGAGTGGCATCCGGGAGCACTGCAGGGTGAGCTGCCAGCAGTGCAATCAAGCGCCGACCCCCGCTCCGGCGGGCGGTGCTGGCTGCACCGACAAGCAGGGGCAGTTGTCGTATGGGTTTACTTGCCCCCAGTGGGCGTTAGCGAGCCACTGCGCTGGGTCGCAGACGATTCAGGCGGATTGTCCTGGGAGCTGCGCAGAGGTCGAAAAGGTCACCTACGGGTACACGTGCGCGGAGTGGCATGGGTGGGGGCATTGCGACAGCTCGGAGACGCTGAAGGCCGAGTGCCCCCACATCTGCGGGCAGTGCCGGTAGATCCAGCCGAGGGGATGACGAGTTTGACTGAGCCGTCAGCAGTGCACGCCCCGCCCTCTGGCCCCCGCGCCCAGCGCCGGCGGCTGCACCGACATGCAGGGGCTGCAGACCTGCGACTGAGCGAACATTCCTATTCCGCGCGCTGCGAAGGTTTGTCGAGGCTCAGCAGGGGACTCCACCCGAAGGCTGGCGGGATCGAGCCTCAGGAGGCGACTCTGCACAAACGCTGCCCGTCGCTTCTTGCAAGCCCGAATTCGTGATTCGGCTGAGGCACAGAGACCTCAGGCCTAATTAGTCTTAGGTCGGGCCTATCTCTCTACAGGAGGAATATTCGCGAATAGTTGAACAATAGTCTGGGGACGTGATTCGGCTGAGGCACAAAGACCTCAGGCCCAGTCTTCCTGCCAGGGTCGCAATCGTATCCTTTGCGGTCTCTGAGCTCCGTATGCGGTATCCCAAAAGAGACCCGCGCTCTCTGCCCCCCCCCCCCCAGGCTGAGTGTCATCTTGTGGCCACGTTTGGACAGCTCTCTGGGGTTCTGTGGAGCCCTTTTTTTGGGGCAGCTTGGCGCCTCCTGGGCCACCTTCGGGACACCGATGTCGGGCAATCTTGGGGCTATCTTGGTGTCTCTGTGGCCCGTCTCTGGGGCCTCTTGGGGCCATCTTGGGGCCTTGTTGGGCCATCCAGGGCGGGCTTGGCTGCACCATGGGTCTGTGGCCACCGCATGGCCGTCTTGGGCAGTCTCGCCAGGAACGCAATCTGGGACAGGCAAAACACTTGGAACACTTGATTGCTTTTCACTGTTTTGGCTCTCTCGGGGGCGTCTTGGGGCCCTCTTGGACCATCTGAGAATAACCATAGGGGCAATCTATCTTCGGCCGTCTTGGGCCCTCGATGCTCTCTTCGGGACCTCGTGGGGCTGTCTTCGAGTTCTGTGCTCTCTTGGCCGTCCAGTTGCGTCCCCACAGGAGTCATGGGGCAGCCTGGGATCGGCTTTTGCTTGACGTCCACAGTGCTATGGAGACAGGGCTGGAGAGACAAACGACAACAACAAAAGACGTTGCACAGAACATCAGTAGTCCAGCGGCAGCTTCACCAGCCTGGTGCCCTCAAGGGAGCTGGCGGATTTGTTGTTGCGCCATCGTGTCAAACTGCAGAAGGCTCCACTGCGCCAGGTGCACACATGCAGTGAATGGACAAGAGCGGTGCGGCTCGGCAGCACGCCTGGCTAGGTTGCGCTCTTCCTGCCTGGTGTCCGGGCCCCCTGATGATGCATCCGTTTTCTCGATTCTGCGACGGAGCGCCCCTGCGAGGGCACGCCCCTGATGGGGGCAGACGCTGCCGCCCCACCACTTCCAGGTCGTGAAATTCGTGGGGTGGGGGGGGGGGGCAAGACGGCGCCCCCCGAGTGGACACCAGGACAGCTGCCCCGCGGAGCCCTCGTGGGGCTCTTCTTGCAGAGGGTACTTGGGGTCCTCTGCAGGCTCTGTTTGGGCGTCTCGGGATTCTCTCGGGGCCCTCTTGGGGGTCTCTTGGGCCCTTCGTGGGAGTTCTGAAACCCTCTTGGGCCCTCTTGGGGGTCTCTTGGGCGTCTCGTGGGAGTTCTAAGGGGGCCTCTCGGGGCCATGCTGCAGAGCACCTGTCGCAGGAGTGGGGTGAACGATGGAAAGAGAAGGGGAACACACAGTCCAACTGAGTTTTTGGCTCCTGGAGGGGAGCCCAGAGGCTTTCCTCTGGCGCCCCAGACGGCCGACAAATGCGGCAAGGAGGCGCCCAGAAGCCGAGGAGGGCCCCGAGAGGCTGCGAGGACGGCCGCAGAGAGCATCCGCATATTCTAAGATAGCCGCACAAGCATGCAAAAGCTCGCGGAGATTCACGGGAGCGCAAGGAGAAGCGCGAAAAGGTCTGAATCGTCATAATCCTAGGTGTTTTATAATATTATATCCAGTGGTTTTGGGTCCTCGTTTTGAAGAGAGAGCGCCCAGCGTCACCCACTCCTCCTCGCCCTCCCCCCTCTATCGCCCGCATGCGTCACCCACATCCACTTCGGCACACCACTCACACGTTTCGTGGCCCCATAGGGAGCTCCACCGAAGGCCCCAGTGCCACCGCCCGCATGCGTCATTTGAAATTCCTCGAGCACGAAAAGGTTTTGAAAGGGTTTCGACGCGAACGTGGCAGCGCGCGCGTGTGGTCCGTATGGTATACTTTAGTATGGATTCTTCTCCCGGGCGCATGCCACATCAGCTTGGATGCACCGCGTGCTGGGATGAGGATGCGGGTTCTTTCTCGTCATTTCAGGAAGCGCGCACGGGCAGAACATTCAAACTAATTGTAGCACGTAGCCAAACTTGTTTCATGAGTTTCTGTAGATATGCTTGCAACACGGTGTTCGGTATGATTTCGACAGGTGCGCACGCGTGTGGAATTTAACCAGGAGTTTTGACATGATTTTCTGAAATAAACGAGTGTGCGCGCATAGTATTACTTGGCAGGGATGAAAGGGGGGTCTCAATTCCGGGGTATGGATTACGATGGCAAGTGAGCGACGGGGCAGGATTACCTGTACGTTCTATCTTCCCAAGGTGTATCGCGAATCCCTGAGGGGAGGAGGGTGGAGGCGATGACCAGGGGGTGGTGGATATTATGGTGGCGTGGTCAATGATATCTCCCCAGATTTGATGGCGCCTCTTCTTACTTCAACACGTCCCTGGCCCCCCCCCTTGGCCGCGCACGTGCCGCCGGCCATGATTTGCGCCCCCTCTCCTTTTTCAAGTGAGAAAAACCACCCGCACCCGACAGTTGGTGTTTATTGAGCGGCCCTGGGCGCTTACTAAGCAGCCCCGCCCTGTTTGATTCCTTCCTGGGTGCGTTGGCTGAACGCCTTCGCGTGTCGGCGCGATTCTGATGTGGGTGGCTTCTCTGCCCTCCACTCTGGGACGCCCCCCTCGTGGACGCCCCGGATATATTTCTCCCGAGAGAGAGAGAGAGAGAGAGCGCGTGTGGTGAGGCCAGTGCGGTGCACGCCCGCGTGGCCCGCGCGCTCGCGCTGCCGCGCGCGCCGCGCCCTGCCGCGCGCGCGCCCGCGGGCGCGCCGCGGCGCCGGGCAGGCCGGCCACCTCCCGGCGGCGGGCCACGGCGCGGCCGCGCAGTGCACCCAGGACGCCGCTCTCGATCTGCACTCGCGCCGCGGCCTGGGCGCCGCCGCGGCCGCCAGAGACGTCGTCGTCGTCGGCGGCGGCGGCGGCGGCTGCGGCGTCGGGCGTCGGGCGTCGGGCGTCGCCGTCCGCAGCGTCGTCGGAGTCGGCGTCGGCGTCGGCGTCCGCAGCTGCGTCGTGTCTGGTGTCGTGGGCGTCGCCGTCTGCGGTGTCGGCATCGACGTCGTCGTCGTCGTTGTTACTGCTGCCAGCGGCGTCCGCGTCGGCGTCGCCACGCCCCGCCGCCGCCGCGCTCGCGCGGCGTGGCGTGCGCAGCCTTTGGGCTTCCCCAGGGGGTCTCGACCAGGGGTGACCACGGGCCCGTTCGCGCACAGATTGGCGGCGTCGCCGTCGGTTTTTTCGTGGTCGTCGGCGGCGGCGGCGGCGGCGGCGCTGGGGTCGTCGTCGCTGCCGCCTCGTGCCGCCGTTGCCGCCGCGGCTATCGTGTCTGCCGAAGTCGTCGTCGTCGTCGTCGTCGCCGTCGCCGTCGCCGTCGCCGTCGCCGTCGCCGTCGCCGTCTCCGTCGCCGTCGCCATCGCCGTTGCCATCGCCGTCGCCGTCGCCGTTACTGTCACCGTCGCCGTCGCCCTCACCAACGGCGTCGGTGGTGGCGGCTGCGAATCAGGAGAAGGGGTCGGAGGGGAAGGGTCGAGGTGGAGGGCAAGGAGGGGGATGGGAGGACGGGGAGGGAGGAGGAGTCGAAGGAGGAGGGCGAGGAGGAGGAGGAGGATCGGGGTCGGAAGGAAGCTAGTGAGGGAGTGAGGGAGGGAGAGAGAGAGAGCCGAGAGGGAGGGAGGGAGGGAGGGATGATGAGGATGATGATGATGATGAGGAGGAGGCGGAGGAGGAGGAGGGAAAGGAGGTGGGGTATACATATATATATATGTATATGTATATGTATATGTATATGTATATATATGTATATGTAGGTGTATATGTATATGTATATGTATATGCACATGCATATGTGTACGTATATGTATATGTATATGCATTTGCATATGCATATGTGTATGTATATGTAAATGTATATGTATATATATATATATAGGTATATGCATATGTATATGTATGTGTATATGTATATGTATCTGCATTTGCATATGTATATGTATACGTATATTTGACGTATAAGTATATGTATATGTATATGTAGATGTATATGTATATATGTGTATCTGTATGCATGCATGCATGTCCGTATGTATGTATGTATGCATGCATGCATGCATGCATGCATGCCTGTCTGTCTGTCTGCCTGCCTGCCTGCCTGTCTGTCTGTCTGTCTGTATGTATGTATGCATGCATGCATGCATGTATGTATGTATGTACGTACGTACGTATGCATGCATGGTTGCATGTATGTATGCATGTATGTATGGCTGTTTGTATGTACGTGTGTATGTGTGTGTATATATATAGATGCATGTATGCCTGGCTGGCTGGCTGGATGGATGGATGGATGGATGTATTGATGTACTGTATGTATGTATGTATGTATGTATGTATGTATGTATGTATGTATGTCTCTGTGCGTATGCATGTATGTATGTAGGTCTGTCTGTATTTATGTATGTATGCATGCATGCATGCATGCAGGTAGGTAGGTAGGTAGGTATGTAGGTATGTAGATACGTAGGTATATAGATACGTAGGGATGTAGGTATGTAGATATGTAGGTATGCATGCATGCATGCATGCATGCATGCATGCATACATGCATACATGCATACATGCATACATGCATGCATGCATGCATGCATGCATGCATGTATGTATGTATGTATGTATGTATGTATGTATGTATGTCTCTGTGTGTATGTATGTATGTATGTATGTCTGTCTGTCTGTATTTATGTATGTATGCATGCATGCATGCATGCATGCATGCAGGTAGGTAGGTAGGTGGGTAGGTAGGTAGGTATGTAGGCATGTAGATACGTAGGTATGTAGACACGTAGGTATGTAGGTATGTAGGTATGTAGGTATGCATGCATGCATGCATGCATGCATACATGCATGCATGCATACATGCATACATGCATATATGTGTACATGCATGCATGTATGCATGTATGCATGTATGCACGCATGCATGTATGCATGTATGCATGTATGCATGTATGCAGGTATGCATGTATGCATGTATGCATGTATGCATGTATGTATGTATGTATGTATGCATGTATGCATGTATGCATGTATGCATGCATGCATGCATGCATGCATGCATGCATGCATGCATGCATGTATGTATGTATGTATGTATGTATGTATGTATGTATGTATGTATGTATGTATGTATGTGTATGTACATGTATCTCGATATGTTCATATGTATCTATACATATATACACATATACACATGCTTGGACGGCATGTCTTTGAGCGTATGTCCTCTGGCCCCTGTTCTCCCCGTGCCTCTTCCAACTAGTCCCCCAAGAGATCCCCAATGGGGTCTCCAAGACGGACCCAGAAGGCCCAGGATGCCCTTCAGATCTCTTGGAGCGCCACTCCTAGGCCCCAGTTCCCCCAAGGTGACCCCCAAGGACACATAGTGGTGGCAGGGATGTGCCAGTGCATGGGTTTTGGGCCACCCAGAGGGGGTGTCCACAAGGGATGTTCCGCGGGCCCTTAGGGTCTTAGATTCTTGGGACGTCTCGGGCGAACCGCCAGTTTTGGAGAGTAAGCAACTGTCCTCTCGGGTCCCATAGACATCGCGATGTACCAGGCATGGCATTTGGGCCGCCCAATGAGGGTGTCGACGAGGGGTGTCCCATGGGCCCGTCCGCGCTCAGATTGTGGGGATGTCTCGGGCAGGGCGCCCGTTTGGGACGTAGGCGTCTGTCTTTTCAGGGCCCCCGATGCTTCCCGCGACGTTGGCAGGCATAGCATGTACACCTTGGGGGGCAGCCCCGCTCCCTCTCGGCTTCCTCCCGCCCTCTATCTTCCTCTCTCTTCTTCTGCGAGCCGCGCTTTGCGCACGCGAGCCGGCGCACCCCCCCCGTGTTTAGCACCGACCCCAGGGAGCGGCCGTTGCCTGGGGCCGTGCCGCCTAGCATCGGCCGCCCCCTGGAGGGAGAGACTGCGTCAGCTGGGGCCTCTGGCCAGCGCTACCCGAGGAGCGCTCCCCCCTCCCCCTCCTCCTCCCCCTCCTCCTTCCCCTCGTCCTCCTCCTCCTCCTCCTCCTCCCCCTCCTCCTCCTGGTCCTCCTCCTCCTCCTCCCTCCGCCTCGCTAGCGCGAGGTGGGCGGCCTCGCGCGCCCGTCGCCCGCGCCCAGCGCCGCCCGCGCAGCGCGCGACGCCACCGCGCCGCCCGCGACGCCCCCCTGCGGCGCTCGTCGCCCGGCCGCGCAGCCGCGCCCGCGCGCCGCGCGCGCAGCCGCACGGCTGGCTCCGCGCCTCCAGCCCAGCCCAGGTTCAAGTCGGGCACGTCCCCCTGCAGGAGGAATACTCAAAAAGATAGTCATCAAACAGTCTGGGGACGATCTTTCGACTGTGTGTTGGCTAGGTTCAGGCATTTGTGGAACAACTATTCGTTGTTTTTCCTCCAACATCTGCCTGTAGGGGGACACGCCCGACCTAAGGTTAAGTCGGGCACGTCCCTCTACAGGAGGAATTTTTGCAGACAGACGATTTGTTGACCACTTGGCTATGTTTATAGGCATTTGTTTGACTATTTTTTGGTTTTTCCTCCCAAACCCGCCTGAAGGAGGACATGCCCGACCTAAGCCAAGGGGGGCAGGCGTCGCGCGCGGGAGCAGGACTCTTCCCTGTGCACTGAGTGCCCACTGCTCCTCGCCACTACACTGGGGGCCCGTGCCAAGACACACCCTGCTCGCCTCCAGGCTTGACCCTGGGTTCCTTGGGTTTCGATGGCCCTGCCACGGGCTTCGCTGGCTCTGCCATGGGGAGAGCGTGACGTTCTGTACCAGAAATCGACGGGCGACCTGGGGTCTCAGGGTTGGGCTTCTCGTGGCAGGCTGCCTGTGGACCGGCCTCCGCTGTGTACTCTGCGGGCGCCGCGCAGCCCGCAGCGTGGCGCCACGGCGGGCGTCCCCGGGAGGGCCCTCCGACAGCCAGCTGTCGCTGCGCCTCTCCCGTGGCCCTTGGCCAGGGCCCCGCTCCTCTGGCCTCCCGCGCCCCTCCTCGCCGCCGGCGCGCCGCGCGGCGAGCGGAGACGGCCTGAGAGAGAGTCGGGTCTTGCCAGGACTCCGGTCAAGGGGAGCCGGTCAGTGATTGGTCCCCGAAGCCCAAAATGTGGATTGGAATCGCTAAACCAGGTCTGCCGCAGCTGATGCTTTTCGGGTTACGGCAATTCCGGTTAGTGGAATGGGACGGGGGGGGGGCGCCCCCCGGCACACATCACTAAACCAGGTCCCGCTGAACCCAGTTCTGCCAACGCCCGAAAGAGATCGCCTTCAGTCATCGAGGATAGAATAGCCCCTAACCCTAACAGCGCGATGAAGACGTAGCCTTATGATGCTCCAACCTACTTTAGCGTTGGTCACCAGGAAGAATTTCGAGCGGCCAGAAAGAAGTGCCGAAACTCAAGGATCTTCACGTGTCGGGCCCTGGGAGACACTCGCCCTACACTGTTTCGACACTGCTTCGACACTCTTTTGACACTTTTCCGGGTGCTCGGAATCATTTCTGGGATGTGTTTTCTGAAGTAGGATGGTGGCAACAGAAGAATGATGTCCCCGTGCTCGCATGAGGGATTATGGACCTGGGCGGCCTGGTTCCATGCATCTGCAGACAGGGCCCCCTCATCCCCAGTATTCTTGGCCCTCCTGACTTAGGTCCACTCCTAGATGGTCCGGGGTTCTATTCTGGTTCGTCACCCAAGAGCCGCGCCCGCTCTCGCTCCCCGGCAGCCCCGATCGTGGCGTCGCACAGTCCTTGCGCAGGTCGGCCACAGCGCATCGGCCTGCCTTGGGGACCACGCGAACAGGTGCCCACTAGGTCGCTCAGGAGGAGGAGGAGGAGGAGGAGGAGGAGGAGGAGGAGGAGGAGGAGGAGGAGGAGGAGGAGGAGGAGGAGGAGAAGAGGAGGAGGAGGAGGAGGAGGAGGATGGGGAGGAGCAGGAGGAGGAGGAGGAGGAGGAGAAGGGGGATGGGAGGGCAGGAGGAGGAGGAGGAGGAGGAGGAGGAGGAGGAGGAGGAGGAGGAGGGGGGAGGAGGCGGAGGTGGAGGAGCCGGAGGAGGAGGAGGAGGAGGAGGAGGAGGAGGTCCCCGGGAGGCGTGCCCCGGAGCTCCGTGCGCAGAGCGTGCGCTGCCACGCCCCGCGTGCTGCACCGCCTCGTCCCTCCGCGCCGCCTGCCGCCTCGCCTGCCCCGCTGCCGTCCCTCCTCCTCGCTCCTCGCTCCTCATCCTCTCGCCCCTCCCTCCTCGCTCCTCATCCCTCCGCCCCTCCCTCCTCCTCCTCCCTCCTTCCCTCCTCCTCTCCTCCTCCTCCTCCCTCCCTCCTCCTTCCTCCTCCTCCTTCCTCCTCCTCCTTCCTCCTCTTCCTTCCTCCTCCTTCCTCCTCCTCCTCCTCCCGATCCCTCCATTTGAAGTCCATTCGTACCCCCCCTCCGACCGCTTCGGCGACGACCACTTCGTCGCCCCCCACGCACCTCCCCTCCTCGCTCCCTCCCCCCTCGTCGTCGTCGTCGTCGTCGTCGTCGTCGTTGTGTACACTAATTTCGGCTCCCTTCAACTCCTGATGACTTTCCAACCCAAGTCTGAGATATGGTGGTAGACCGACCCCAGCTCCTACAACAATGGATTTAACATGTCAACGTTTTGCAATTACGGCGAATGTGCCTTAGTGTAGGCGCTTTGTAAGCGAGGCCATTGCCAGCTGCCGCATGGGGGGGGCCCCGCGCGCGCGGTCCAGTTGGTCCAGAGAGTTATTCATGTGCGGGGCGGGGGTCGGTTTTCATGCGCTCACCTTCTCTCTGCTAGGTTTGAGTCGGGCCTGTCCCTCTGCAGGAGGAATATTCAAACATAGTCAAACAAATAGTACGGGGACGACTTTTTGATTATTTTTGAGCATTTCTGGCGTACTTCTTGGTTTTGGTATTTTTAATTGTTCGCCCAAGCTCCCCTCTGTAGGGGGACAGGCCCGACCTAATGCCAGGTTCCAGCGGGGCCTCTGCAGGCCCCCCCCTGCTGACGCGCGCCCGCGCCCTCCGCCTCTCCTACGTCGGACCCTCCTCGTCCTCCTCTTTCTCCTCCCCCTTCCCCTCCCTCCCCCTCGTCGTCGTCGTCGTCCTCCTCCTCCTCCTCCTCCTCCTCCGCGCCCTCCGCCTCTCCCAGTGTCGCACCCCCTTCCTCCCTCCTCGGAGCGGACCCCAAGGAGCTGCTGCGCCACCTGCCGCGCTACTTCGGAGGCCGCCTCCCCGCTGACGTCGTCGTCGTCGTCGTCGTTATCATTTTCGTTGTTTCGTTTTCGTCGTCGTCGTCGTCGTCCTCGTGGGCCTTATCATTGTCACCGCCCCCGTCGTCCTTCTCGTCCGCCTCTTTCTGCTCGTCCTCCTCATTCTTCTTATCCTCTTCCTCCGTCTCCTTCCCAGGGGGAGGAGGTGGATGGCGAGGCGGGGCAAAGGGAGGTGGATAGGGGACGAGAGGGAGGAGTAGTAGGAGGAGGAGGAGAAGGAGGAGGAGAAAGATGAGGAGGACGACCAGTGTAAACCCAAGATCCACCAGCGATGTTGCAATATTTCCTCCCTCCAAGTCTCTCTTCACTGGCTCCTATCAGGTTCTAATCCAATGCGGGGAGAGCCCCGCTGGAAGGCAACCGTTTGAACATCGACGACGATCCCCAAGCACCATGCCCAGGACTCCAACGCCGCGAACCGATGGCACTGTTGCGACCTGACGATCCTAAGTCGCGCCATGATGCCGTTTCTGGGACGTCAGCACCGCGAATCAAGGTGATTGCCGCGCCCTGACAGTCCTGAAGCATGCCAAAACACCAGTTCGAGACGTCAGCCATAATGATGTTGGAAACTGCTGTAAGCTGTTAAGACGAATCTGCTCGGCGCGCAGGCGAGAGCCCTATGTTGACAAGGAGCCGCCGTCCATCCCTGAAGCTCTTGCGAACTTTTTGAGGCGAGTGTGCGTGGTGCCAGGGCGACAGCCACATTTTGACGACGACCCCGGCCTCCATCCGTGGCACTCTTGCACACTTTTCGGACACATGTGCGCGGTGCTAGGGCGAGAGCCACATGTCGAAAACGGCCCGCCCTCCATCCGTGAAGCCCTTGCACACTTCATAAGAACGAATGTGCGCGGCGCTAGGCGAGAACAGCATTTTGAAAACCACCGGCCCTCCATCCGTGAAGCTTTTGCTTCGTAGTCACGAATGAGCGACGTAAACGGGGTCGCCTGCGCCGACACTGGCGCGTGAGCTGCTCGCGTAAGCTCGCGCGTAAGCGCCCTCGTCTCCAATGTAGCGTGCCGCGCCGGCGGCACGCGTAAGCCGCCGCGTAAGGTCGGTTCGTCATCTCGCGTAAGACCCGTTTTTGATCGGGCGAGGGTGTCTCAGGCGAAACGCCGGGCCCGCCTTACCGACCCATCTCGCGGTGCGACAGAGAGGAGTTCTTTGTTAAATGAAGAGGGATGGAGGAGGAGAAGGAGGAGGAGGAGGAGGAGGAAGAGGAGGAGAAGGAGGAGGGGGGGAAGGAGAAGGAGGTCGAGGAGACGGTGTTCGAATGTAGCTCGACAGGTGGCTTGGGAGGTTACCCTTTCCTGCAGTCCCTGTTTGGCTCAAGTACTATAAACCGCCGACAGGTGACGCATACCTCGCACTCGTGAAAAGCTTCGTTGGCAATTGCAGGAGGTGTGGGGATGGAGTTGAGAGGAAGCAGGAGGATGTCGACGAGGAGTAGGAGGAGGAATATGAGCAGGACCAGGAGGAGGAGGAGGGGGAGTAGTAGTAGTAGTAGTAGTAGTAGTAGTAGTAGTAGTAGTAGTAGTAGTAGTAGTAGTAGTAGTAGGAGTAGGAGTAGGAGTAGGAGTAGGAGTAGGAGTAGGAGTAGGAGGAGGAGGAGGAGGAGGAGGAGGAGGAGGAGTAAGCCCAGAATTTTGCTAACGATGCAGCAACGCAGCCGCCTTCCCGTCCCAAGTCCCCTACTCATGCGTCCCTGTGAGCTTCTTTTTGAGCTTCCCGGAGCGCCCCAACAAACGCCCCGTGGACTTGCACTTCGGGCGAGAACGCAGTTGCACACAGGAGTTGCCCTGTGCCCTTCCAGCTGTAGGATTGCGGAAGTGTATGATCAGAACGTTCACGGAAGTGTCCAGCCAGCGCCCCTTTTTTTGAAAAGGATTTGAATTGTTTTTTGTGTTTAGATCTCAGTGTTCTCCAAATAAATAGGCTTGCCCTATAGGAGTCCTAGCTCATCATACGTAATTGGTCTTTTGGACCCCCCCCCCTTCTCCAATGGCACCCCCCCTTATTCCAATGGCACCCCCCTCCTCCCCCCCCTTTCGCCAATGGCCCCCCCTTATTTCCAATGGCCCCCCCAGCTATTTCCAGTGGCGAGTCCTATGGATTCCTATGGATTCCTAGGAGTCGCTTGCCCTTGCTTGCTCTTGCGTGCTCTTGCTTGCTTGCTCTTGCGTACTTTTTATCGCTTGCTTGCTCTTGCTTGCCCTTGCTTGCTCGCACTTGCTCGCTGGCTCTTGCTTGCTTGCTATTGCTCGCTTGCGCTTGCTTGCTTCCGCTTGCTTGCTTGCGCTTGCTTGATTCTGCTCCTCCCGTCCTCCTCCCGTCCTGCTCCCGTCCTCCTTTCGTCCTCCTCCCATCCTCCTCTCGTCCTCCTCCTGGAGTCAACGCTGGCTGATAGTTTAAGTCTTATTATTATTACTGTTATTCGGATTATTAGTTGTTAAGAAAAGCCGCCCGAAGCTTTTTAGGTTGATGTGCTCGGCGCTAGGGTGGGAACCACAGTTTCAAAGCCATCCGCCCTCTATCCTTGCAGCGGTTGGGAATCCGAACGCTTTTTTTTTTGCGGCGCTGAGGCGATAGCTAGAATTTGAAGTCCTTCCACCCTCGATTATTTTTGTTCTTGTTGTTGCTGCTTTTGTTGGTGTTGTACTTGTTGTTGGTATCGTCGTTGTTGTAGTTGTTGTTGTTGTTGCTGCTGTTGGTGTTGCTGCTATTGTTGTTGTGCCATTTTGTTGTTGTTGTTGCTGCTGCTGTTGTTGTTGTTGTTGTTGCTGTTGTTGTTGTTGTTGTTGTTGTTGTTGTTGTTGTTGTCGTTGTTAGTGTATTCAGCGTTTCCGATGCATGCGCGCGGCGCTGAGGGGAGAGCAGAGGGAGGAGGCGAAGAGAAGAGGAGAGTGGAATCTGATGATGACGCGGAAGAGGAAGGGGGGCAAGAAGATTATATCATGTTGGGAGAGTAGAGACGGGGAAGGAGGGAGGGAAGGAGGACGGTGAGATGGAGGAAGAGGAAGACGAGGCTGGACGAACGGGATGGTGATAGAGAGGGTCAGTAGGAACAGGATGATTTGATGATGGAGATGAGGATGATAATGATGATGAGGATGCGGATGATGGTTTTGATGATGTTGATGATGCTGCTCCTGATGATGATGACGATGATGCTGATGATGACGATGGTGATGCTGATGATGTTGATGCTGCTGATGATGCACGATGCTGCTTCTGATGATGATAAGGATGATGATGCTGATGCTGCTGATGATGCTGATACTGATGATGATTGCGACGACGACAACGACGACGACGATGATGATGGATGGTGATGATAGTGATGAATCTGATGAATATCGTGATGATGGTTGTCATGGTGATCATGCTGCTGATGTTGATGATGCTGATGCTGGAGATCTTGTTGGTGATTATGGTGTTGATGGCGATACGGTTGATGATGCTGATGCTGATGCTGCTGCCGATGAGGATGATACCGGATGTGGTGATGACGCGGAGGATGATGATGTTGATGCTGTTGATGATGATGATGCAGATGTTGATGATGATGAAGATGATGATTATGATGATGATGCTGATGATGAACATGATGGTGTTGTCGAGGATGAAGATGGTGTTCTTTTTGAAAATGATGATGATGAGGATGATTGCGGTGGATGTGGTACCCGTGATGAAGATGGAACGGGTGCTGGTGATGATGAATCAGATGATGATTCTGGTAGTGGTGGTGTTGTCCACGATGATGTCGATTGCGACGACGACGACGATGATGATGACGATGCTGATGCTGATGCTGCTGAAGACTTGGATCATAATGGTGGTTGGGGTGGCGGTCAGAATGATTGACAGGGTGGTGATGATGATGCCGCAAATGATGATTGTGGTGGTTGCGATGACGACGACCACGGCGACAACGACGACGATGACGACGTCAACGTCGACGACGACCATGACCACGACAACGACCATGCTCACGAGCACAACAAAGACGAGAACGACGACGAGGAGAAGGAGGATGCTGATGCTTCTGATGACGATGATGCCGCTGCTGCTGCTGACGACGACAGGGACGACGATTCTGATTATGCTGATGGTTCTGATGATGATGCCGACAACGATGATGGTGGTGATGACGATGTTGATGATGCTGATGATGATGATGCTGATGATGCTGATGTTTACGACCACGACGACAATGATGATGATGATGATCATGATGATGATGATGATGATGATGCTGATGATGATGATGATGATGGTGTTGGTGATGATGCATGTGCTGATTATGACGAGGAGGAGGATAATAATGATGATGATAATGATGATGCTGATGCTGATGCTGCTGATGATGATACTTATGCTGCGGAGGATGCTGATGATAATGATGATGTCGATGATGACGATGTTGCTGCTGCTACTGATGATGATGATGATGATGATGATGATGATGGTGCTGCTGAGGATGCCGCTGCTGCTGATGATGATAATGATGATGATGATGGTGATGATGATAATGATGATGATGGTGATGATGACCATGCTGATGATGATGACGATGATGCTGACGCTGATGATCATGATGATGCTGCTGATGCTGATGCTGATGCTGATGACGATGCTGCTG